>JAZHYW010015284.1:0-58612 GCA_037355805.1 Ixodes ricinus
TCGTGCCAGCAGAGCTGTTGACAAGCCGGGCGTTAATCGCCATCTCCAGTGATCGCGCTTTGGCAGCCAGCCCAACGCCTTCGCCCTCTTTGTGGGTGAGAAAGTGGCTTTGCGTTTACATTGTGATACTAGATGCATCATAAGCGCGCCTAATATTTGACAGAATCGGCCGCCATAGATGTTGAAGACTTATTGACGCCTGTGACGAGAAGCCGACCGGGCTATCGGACGGGCGAACAGAGCAACACTGCCTCTAAAATTACCCGTTTTGCATAGTGGGCGATAAACTGGATTAAAACTCTAATCTAGTGGACCTTACCCCGTCTCCGTCATACAACGTTTTGTTTTTGAAACTCAAAAAGAAAAATAATTAGGTATGGCTGGATCAGGCCACACTTGAATCTGCAGGTATCGTTTTCAATCGACCAGAACCATTGATGCCGCTGACTGGGTCCGTTCCGATTTGAAGTCGGGTGCGTCCGATCGAGCGCAGAATGATATCAAATCCGACTGATTGACACTGGGGAAGATCCAATCTTATCTTGATCTGACATGTTTGTACGGGATTATATTCATTTCGCTTTTTGTTTGGTCGTTTTCGTGAATCCTTTATTTTTTTTACTGACATCTTTGTTGTTCTTATCAAGAGCCCAATAGTTACCTGCGACGTTCACGGCACCTATTTTTCTATTAAATGCAGTTTCCGCAAATCGTTGATCTAAAAAAGCGCAAAGCAACCTTATTTCAACTTTCTTTTAGTTTGCAATGCTAGCAAACTTTTCGTTTGCCGCCTTTTTTCATATAACGTATTTGAAACATGCAAAGTTGTTACGCGCTTTTGATCAAGATAACTCACCAAGGTACCTCACAGTGCAGAGTTGGCTTGCACACGTCGCGCTGTGTTCCCTCGCCGACAGTGGTTGTCATAGGGTTCTTTTTTAGTACGTTGACGTGCGTGAACCGGGGTCAGTCAGGCTAACATTATAAATACGACCGGGCCATTCAAGCTGCCCGTTTAATAAAAATAACAATATGGCCCTCGAAAAATCAAATATATGCAGCTTTTTCTTTCCTTTACATTAAATTTCATTACCTTCATACAATATAATGCTACTGCGATTTCGATGTTTCATGTAGCTACTAAATGAACTTTTGAGTGCATGCTCTTTATCTTATTTCAAATCAAGTTGACTTGGTTTGGGCATTCATCTACGTTTTAGTGATACCGTTAACTTATTTTTAACTCAGGTTGCACAATATTTTGCAGGAGACATGGCTGATTTTGCCAGTTCTGCATCATCCAAGTTTTTGTTTCGATCTGACAATGGCTTATATCTGTATTCAGTAACATGTCATTAGGATTATGTATGGCATATTAATTTCCTGGCTTATTAGAAAGAAAACAAAACCGACCATGCTCAAGCGTTTAGGGTTCGCAGATGCCATAGTTTCGTTTCCCCTTCAGTCAGAGTGCAGTGTAATAATAGAAGACACGCAAACACAAAGCACACACTAATGTCGTTATGTCATGACCCAGCAACATACCGTTTGCCAAATTACCCAAGCGCCAAGAGAATGCTGGAAACATTGGTTCGTATGCTGCAGGCAGTCGCGTTATAGGTATAAAACTTGGTTCTTGAATGCAATCTCATTTAAAATCCAAAATTAGAAGTTCACAAACGCCGCTACGAAGCGCCACTTGTAGCGGCGTTTGTGCCTTTCGCTTTGAAACATTTACTGCTACAGACGCGAGCTGGTACAGCGGGTGTAACTACACTCAGGACATGCACCTTGGTTATTAGGAAAGTTCGCATAAAAGATAATTTCTCCTAGCAGGTTTAATCGGTGGTAGTATATGCAGAGAAACACGAAGAATGTCGCAATATTGACGTTTTGTCTCGGCTTGATGATATCATTGACCTGGGCTGCGAAATGACTTGAAGAGCAACAGGTATATTACTCAAGTCTTGCTTATTCAAGCTTGCAGGTCTTACTTATCAAGTCTTAACTGTCATTTCTGCAGCTTCGGGCTGCGAAATGACTTGAAGAGCAACAGGTATATTACTGAATTGCACGCATGAAAAAAAAATATATATATATATACGTCCAGAATTGTTGAGTTTTACTACAAGTTTTAACCATTAGTTTTTCACTTTCAGCTAAGCTTTATTGGCTAGAATGCCAGGTAGAAAATCGTTTATTCTGAATAGAAAAAACGAATTTATAAGTTTTTTTTTTAGACAATATTCGTACACACTACAAATATGCAAAAGCAAGAATCAAGCTTGCAAAATGTATCGCCAATATGTTCGATTATTAGTTATGTTTTATTTTTGTTTTAAAAATAGATGTGAAAATATTTTTTTCGGTTCCTGCTTTTGTGTAAAGGCTTGTATTCTATTTCAAAAGAAATGCAAACTTTTTTTCAATCTGTAAAATCTACAGAAAACAAATTTTATTAAAAAAAAAAGAATAAGCTTCTGTTCAGGAAGTTTTTATAAATGTGGTTAGTCTTTGGGTACGTTAAAAGAAGGTTAGTTAAGGCTCAGGTATGTGCCATCTAAGTACCACAACATATACTCTGCCCACCACGAAGCTGAGACTAGAAGGTCCGCCTTCAGCGCGAGCTCGATGGCTTCCGGAGTTCTTTGGTTGCGCTTGCCTGCGCATTCACACTTGTGGTATCAAGGGCAGAAATTTCGCGCTGAAGGCGGAGATTCGGTCTCAGTTTAAGGGTCAACAGAGTATAGGGCAGGAGATCGAACTAAAGGGGGCGCTTTATCGAGCTTGTTGTCCCCGCAGCCCTATGCTTACTAACACAGCATAACAAAGAAATTGAACCTCGCCTAGCACATTCCGGACACGAGCACTTAGCTCTGACCAGTGCTTTGGTGTGCTTTGGTCACACAAAGAGCGGGCTTCGAATCGTCCCGAGAATCAAATAAAAACAAGATCAACCAATGTTTATGTTCAGACATTTTGTATTTGACATGCAATCCACCAAAATTTTAGAAACAAATCTCTATTGATTTTTTTTAACAAAGCTCAAATTTCACATGTTAGGTTATTTACAAATTTAGAACAAAACAGAGGCATATTTAACTAGTTAAGTTTATATAAAAACAAATCATTTTTCGGGAAAAAAAACTATTATATTTTTTAGCAAGTTTGCTGCAAGATATCAAACGTTTCTAAAAACTCACCTAAATGAACTTGATATTTCCAGATGCTTTTAATTAAATCTAGACGCTGATGGTTGTTTTATGCCATACATCTTATCCGTTCAGTTTCTACATTCTTAATTTTATACAGAAGTGTTTGTGGTAGCAGGATCGTGATATTGTAAAAATTTATACATAAAATATAAATATATTTTTTTTTCTAAATGAAAAAATCGCGCTTTAAATTATATTGCTCTCCTGTGCCGCTATTTTTTACCAATATTTTATTGCAATCGCAGCAAAAACTCTTTTTTTTGTCAGAAACGGCCTAAAATACAATACGTGACTCAAGTTGTTCGCTGCAAATTGGCCGTCATTGACAGACGGTCAAAGGCCGGCAGCTTCTGTCTAGGAGCAGTGACCTACGAATATTTTCATCGTTATATTTTCCCAAGATTAAACCGACGCTCCGGTATACTCCGACGTCGAGCGTAGCGAGCGAGGCGTAGCCTACCGCACACAAATCCTGATTGGTCGCAGATATCGAGTTCCTGCTCGCCGGTCAATGAAGCACGTGCGTTCGCTGCGCTCAACACCGGGGTATAACAAAACCTTACTCTTCTCCTAAAAAAGACAACAAAAAAATGTGCATTACGGTATACAGGATTTTCCAGCGCTTATCATCCGGGCAAAACGTGCTGCTAAAAGCGAGCTACTGCGCACGCCCCTAACGCGTTCCACAGACCCGTAGAGAAATATTGCAGCCCACAGCCGACGATTATTGGAAAGGTCTCATAAAAGAGCAATTTGGAGTGCCTGGGCAGCTCTTATCGTTCGAGATAACCGACGTGAGCGAGAACAACCGTTCCGCCTGCTGTTCACGCCATGCGCTGCAGGACGCAAATACTTGACCTCTCGTTTTACCGATTGCGGGACCGTAATCGTGGTCAGACGTTCCGTGTTTATGTTGTTAAAAACAGTAGGCAAGCAACAATGCCTACTTCACGGGGGGATACCGCAACCTGTATCAGTCGATTTCACGGAGGCAAATACTTTAGTGAAAAAAAAAACGTGCCTGCGATACACTGTATTTAAGGCATACATAAGAACATTCACTCATATTGCAAAGTAATCCCCCCCATTTCTGCTTAGGGACGCTGACGTGCGGTAAGGATTTCTTTTTTTTTCTGATCGAGATAATTATACACAGGTAAACTAATGCAGGAATTTTATTGAGTTCAAATGTAAACTACGCAGTGCTAAAACTAAACCATTGCTAGAAAATACCATTACCAGAGTTTTAAATTGATCATACGATTTATTTTACAGGTAATTATATTTGCCAGCTCGGAGTTCTGCTTCTTCCTTGGTATTCAAGATGGTCGTGCACCGAATGAATATCCTCAACTGTATCGTCTTAATTGGTAAGCACATAATTTGTTTCTTTGTGTTGAATTGCCAACGTCCAAAGTAAGTTGTAACCAGATAAGTGACATCTGTAGTTATGTGGAGGTCCGTGAGAAGTCATTTCAATACCCTGCCCAGAAGAGAATGAAGTTGTGGTATAGGTATGTACAACCGAAGCGATTTTAATTTGAGTGCTCTATAATTATTGTGATTTTTGCGTCACGACTTTCATGCGTGACCGTAGGTCGCAAAGCATATTGCTGCGCACATAAACTTATTTTTAAGTAGGCTGGGGTATTTAAGTCCTCCGAACTATAGTTTTGCGATGACTTGTATTATGATAAATAGTAAACTCTAGAGTTCACATCAGATTGGAAAATAGGCTTCTTCTCAGTTAAAATGAAACAACTGTGCCCATTTATTTCCAGGATGGATCGCTACTGTAACGGCGACGGTCATGGATCCACTGGGCTATGATCCAACGGAGTCTTTAGGTAAGCAAGTGGATATAAGTTGGAGCCAAACTTTCCAATAAATGGCACTGAAAGTGTTTAGCTTTCCATTTTGCACAATATTTATCCGGTACGGTCCGAGTAGAAAGAGAAGTGACATACGTTCAATCTTGACGTCACGCTGAAGATACGGAAACAAAATTCTGCAGCTTCATAGTCAATGGTACGGAAAGGAAGGCCAAAAGGTTTTCAAATATTTTAATATATATATTCGTTCGGGAAGGGGTAGTGATGGTGTACTAGTGTTTAAAGATGTTTAGAAGATACATTTTCAGAATGAAATCTATATACACGTGGGAACTATAAGAAATAACGATCCATTCGTTGCTGAAGGAGTGAAATGATAATATATTATGGTTCAGTGCGCTGCAGGCCACTACATGAAACCGTGTCGTCAGGAAAGCATTTTTATTTTTGTTTCACTGCGGGTGCGGCACAGACGCGAAGGGATTGTGGATTGTTCAACAAACTGTGAGGTCAACAACTTATCGACTGAGATGAGTAGTCCCTAGCTGCTATTGCTTGAAATGACTTTGCTACCTGTTGCAACTATAAAAATAAAACTTCGAGATTAACTGTGTATTGATTAATTGTGTATTACTTTTACGTGAACAGTTTTTTTTTATCAGGGGACTTTCTTCGCCATCTTTTTCATGGTATTCAAAATATGTGCAAACCGTTTATGTACAAAGTTTTACATTAATAGAATATTTTATTGACGGATACTCGAGGAAAATGAATGTGTCGGTTCCTCTGACCTTGAAACTAGAATCTCGACTATAGTGTTGGTCACGTTTTCTTTCGACCAAATGTGAGCGGCTTATACTCATACCCATAGACTCATACTCACAAGGGCAGTGAAGCGTTTGATGTCTTCTTGCAGTGCGACTTTCTGATACCCTTCGCAGAAATCTATTTTAGACAAGAACGAACACCCTCCTGTGTCATTGATAATGTTATGCACCCTTTGCACTGGGAACTGGAAAAGTTCAGTTTGGCTATTAACTTGACGATATTCAGTACAAAAGCGGGATGTGCCATGTTATTTTGGTACGACGGTGTTTGTAGATGCAAGCGCTAATGATGATGGTCTGATGATACCGGCACCTAGAATTCCTTGAATCTTGCGCTTCGGCCTATCATTTTCTTCTTCATGGCGACATACTCCAAGAGCCCTCTTCTGACTTGTACAACAGAGTGTTGCCATATATGTTTGAAGCGAACCTTAACATTTGATGTCGCTGGTGGATGTGGTTCTAGACATATAAGTTCCGACTATGACGTTGGCACGTCTTCAGCACCTTTCAAAGTTGGGTGCTCGCGAAAAGGAGTCCCCGGGTGAGTTTCCGCATACTGGAGTGAGAGTCGCTTCTGCCCTTCTAAGATATGTTCATTTTGGAGCGCTTCATATCAGGCCGATATACAATGAACACGATCCCTGCTTCTCCTACGACGAGTGCCTCGACTGTAAGTTTCTTTCCATGGAACTCAACTTTCAACTTCTGTTGTAATACTTGTTCTGGAACTTCGGCACTTGAATTGCCCTAGCCTCGCCACCCGGATGTGCCAGTGAATGTAAAGCAGAGATTGGACCCCGATCTTTCAGCTCTAGCCGCCAGCGGGGCGGGGAATGAGATAAAGAATACACGCCGGGCAACGAAAACGAGAAGCCTATTTGATCACTCAACGCACAGTAGATGGCGCAAAATTAACCATGGCAGCTTTCATGATAACTTGAGTTGCGATTATTTGTCAAATGTCGTTATCATGTGAAACTAAACCTACTACATTGCCCAATGTTCCATTAGCTTGACAGTGTCATCGTAGCTGTAAACTTCGCCGAGCGCTCCAATTCGTTCCTTTTCTGCGTCCATGATATTGTGATTGACAAGTTTGATGAGGGCTCCAGTGTCCATTAAGGCATCACATGTCTACCACTGGCAGTAGCAGGAGCATAGAGAGTGTTGTACTCAACCAAGAAAACAGTTGATTTCTGCGTCATCCGGTGGGACTATACCGGGGGTATAGAGAAGCTCGTTTTAGCGAACGCCGTTTTACTGACCCCAGTTTATCGAATCGCTTTACACAGAAGCCCAGTTCATAAAAAAATGGCGATGAATGTCGTTTTACGCAAATTTTGCCTCCGCGAAGCGGCGTGTACGTGGTGGACCCAGGGGGGTTAACATTTGTGCTATGAGCCGCCACAGACTGTGGCCGCAAAGCGGCGTAAACGGAGGGGCCCGGGTGACTTAAGCACGCACCCCAGTGATAAACGCGAGAAGGTAGGAAAGTCTTTCTTTTTCTTTCTAGACAGCGTCATCTTTTCGATAGACCACGTTTGTCTAAACTGAGGCTAAACCTTGTCTAAACCAAGCTTCGATAAAACTTGCCCGTTCTCTAAAAATGTATTTTGATGAAATGGTGTTCGATCAGCCGTAGCAAACCCGGAATGTATACAACCTTATTTATTCGTTTTCTTTTTCTGTAGCTCTTCTGTAGTGACCGTAATGATGTGGTTGGGTGAACCGTGCCTTGGCTTGCTAATCCAATACTTGCTCGCTGGCATCTCGTTTCCTCAAATAAACGTCAAATTTTGTACTTCTGAGCTTGGTTAATTGGGGGCGGGGGGGGTGTTTTCCGTAAATGTGTGGTAGTTCACCACACATTTTAGTGAATGCATAAGATCTTCGGTGGTGTTTGGAGACTTTGCCCCCATAAAGTGCGCGCTTGATTATTTACGTCCTTACTCATGCCAGGGATGACCAGCGGAACAATTACGTTTGCGATGAAGTAGAATCAGTGAGCCGAAAAAGCATTATTTTCACATATAAGTATTTTAGCAAGCTGCCCCTTAGATCTGTGTTAAAAATGCTTTATTCCAAGGTATCACAGCATTCACCTCAATACAAGTCGTGAAGCTGTTTCGAAGCATTTCGTGAATTCTTTATATACTCCTAGAAACAAACGTCAAAGGTTTTTCTTGGCATCTCCATAAAGCAATAATCGCAAAGTTTAGTTTGATCCTTGTCTTCTAAAGAGCGATTCTTCTCTCTCAATATTGGCAGAAATTGAGCCAAGTAGCTACAGCTGAGTATACGCCATCAAACATATCCGACTTCACTGTTCATCCCTGCCTGCATTCGTGCACACTCATAGCTTCAGCCATGGTGGTCATAAAATGTATTTTCTGTTTAAGTTGTAATGCCTTTATCTCCAGCTGCTGAGCAACTGCTTATGTCAAGTACTCACCGGCTGTAGCCAATTGACGAAGGAGTAGTGGTCGGCTGGTTCAGCCATTCTCGGAAATCACGCGTCGCGATGTTCAGCTTTGCAATTCGTCCTTGAACAAGTTCTTCTGGTGAGAATTCAGCTTCATCGGAGATGATCGTGATGAACTCCAAGCTATTAGCTCGCTAGATTAGATAACCTGGTTCCTCAGAGTCCAGTTGGTAGCTAATTCTCCACAACCGGTCGTCCGTCATCGCCCAAAGGCAAATATAGCTGGATGCACATTAATCAAACAATCATGTCTGCTGCGCTAAAAATAAATTATCAATGCATTACATATGAGTAAGGGCGCTGTTATTCCTAGCTCTGCTTTATTGTCGTGTCTCTACATCATAGTCGTCCTCTTAATAGCAAAACACTACAAAAGTAAGTTAACAGGACAGCGTTGGGCCTCTCAGTTTCTCTATTGACTTTCCTGGTCATGTTAAGCAGCCTGCAAAAATAATATAAGCGTAAACCGATTCACCCACAATGCTACTTTTGTTTGGTTTTTGCGAACCCATTCACAGAGGCGTGTTTTTTTTATAATTTATTATACCAAAATTGCGAGAGTCACCAATTCAATTTTAAAACGTTTGAAACAAACGGGCAGAGGAGTTCACATGCGAGACCATGGTGGGAAACAGAGATATTCTGTTGGGTTTATTACGTGTTGTTTAGTAGTGTTTTAAACGTGTAGCTATACAATCGTTTTTTTCCTAGTTATAAAAGATATACAGCAAAATTGATTTGAGTTCAATTGTGTGTACTAAAAAAACAAGCAGCTCGTGTTCTAACCCGGTAAGATAACTTACGAGCTTATACTGGCAATAAGTTACATATACGTTTCTTGAATAATACTCTTAAATTGAATACATACGGGTAAAATATGACCAGCTATTCGACATGTGAGAAAAAAATATTCATGTATTTTTCTAGGAATAACGAATGTGAGAGTCGTTCCGCTGAGTCCTACTAAGGCACTGGTCAGCTGGAGAGCACTGTGGCACAACGCGTTTTTCAAGGTAAGGCAGCCGCCACAGAGCACGGCTTGTTACTTGTAGAACAAATGCCTAATTGGGGTTGTCTCCATTTTACAAGGTGAAACAAATATGAAACGTAGGTCTCGGGTACCGGTACTGATATAAATACAAGCTGTCGCCTAAAACCTCCCATCTCGCAGGTGTCGTGCTTCTCTCCCGGTCAAGAGGCGGTACCGTCGGTTTCTGTTGTCCTTGGAGAAGATCATTTCGATAGATCCGAAAAGATAGCGTTGCTCTCGGAATTGAGGCCATCGAAGAACTACACTATTGTAATCCTGGGCTGCCTCATGGAAGTAAGCTGTGGAATTGCAACAGAAACCTGGGCCATCACGCCACCCCACAGTAAGGGAATAATTACGTACCTCCGCGTTAAGTGAAAAGGTAAATAACATAAATTAAACCCTTAAGCACGAAAAAAAGAAACAGGAACATCCCCTTTCAATTAAAGAAAAACATTTGAAATTGAGTTAGGGACAGAAAGCCCTTTCAATCATTTTACTATTCCGTGACTCCAGCAACACTGTTTTTTTTTATATAACAAAACATCAAAAAAGCGTTGTCACAACAGCTATGCTGGAGTAATGAGATGACTTCCAATTTTTTAAAACCTAATCGTTAATGGTTAAGAGCCATGTTTTTGTTTCTAAGCATAGTTTAATTCAATTTATATTTTATATAATTTCTAGAAAGGCAAATAATAGTATATATTTTATATTAAAGACATGGTCAATATTATCCGCCAAAAAAGACGCTTACGCTGATTTAACAAAAAACGCATCAGGAAGAGAGGAGCACATTTAGTTTTTCAATGACCATAATAAGTTTTTTTTTATGTATAAAAACAACTGTAACCAGTCGCTTGTCAGGTCCAAGTAAAAAATAATCTTAAAAAAGTATTGCACTCAGCACCAAAATTGGTTCCCTCCTATTTAAATTGGGCTACACAAGGCTAATGCAAGTAAATTGTGGAGTCGAAGTAAGAATGTTTGCAACACAAGTAAAACTATGACAGTAAAATTTTCTGTGTATAAAGAACAGGGCAGTAGTAGTTCAGTGACTACCACTTTGAACAAGGTTTTTACTTCATTTTTGCTAGACCATTTAACCAAAAGTCTCAGCTCATTTCCTGGAATGTGCAATCTGTAATAACTAAAATTTACGGAATAAATAATTCTTTACTGATTAAAAATAAAAATGGTTAAAGAAAAGAATCCAACGAGTGGATATTTCATACACACGTGACTCTGCGCAGGGCAAACGCCACCGATACTTGACTACAAATAACGGACAGAGTTATAGTAAAAGAAAAGGAAGAGTCGATTGATCTTCTCAATGTGACACGTATTTTTATAAATACTAAGAACACTTTTAAGTAGTATACTATACCCTCAGACGATTTGAAAATTACTATCTTTAAAATGTTTAAAATTATTTTATAAGTACTATAAATAATATTGTGACGCTTATGACTTGCAATATTGTAGTATGTTTTATATCCTGAGACCGTAATCTTGAACTTAAATTAATGTTTTAAACGTCGTTAAATCCTTTTAGTTCAGACCAAAAAGTGTGTATAAGGTGCACACCTATGGTTCGACTGACGAATGCTTATACTTGAAATTCCTTCTTTACCGGTGCTTAGAGGCCCTGCTATGGCGGTTTGGTGGTACGTATCATTAAAAACTTCGAACCTCAATTTTCTTGTCTTTTTTACATTTTGTTTTTTCAGGTGATTCAAATCCAGAAATTAAATCCTTGGAGACCCAAGGTCGAAGCGGTGGCTTCTGGTGAGTTTAAGTAGGAATCTCTTGCGTCTTCGGGTCTTAATAATTATTAAGCAATAACGCTCCACTGCCATGCTTTAGCATTCGAAACAATATTGGTTTTGCTTCAAAATATTTTATAGCTATAGAAGTTCAGAGTTTCTACTTAAACAACCTGGCATACGAATTTAGATCCCCATTTCGCACGTTCGAAAGATGCTTGAAAAATAAGGTTTTATCTTCAATTAAAACGTATGAAAACAACCTGAAATTATATAATGAGGTCACGGAATTAAATGTCAAGCAATTTACAACCAGCAGTACTTTAATTATTCTAAGTTGGTTACGTCACAATAAAAAAAGCAATTATTTTAGCTAGCTGGTTTCCTACTTTCTAAAATAGTCCTAGAGAAAAAATTTATAAAACGAGGTTCGTGGTTCGTATATGCATAAAAAGATTATATGTCCTAACAATGTACAACCTGCCGCCGAATCAAAATTACGGTGCTTCTTCACCGTAGAGATAAACTATCCGCAAACGAACGCTCAGTTACCTACCACATGTATGGCTCGCCGTCCCCACTATACAGGCAAACCTCTCAGAAGTGACCGCTACCTTATTCAAAAAGCTGTATTCAATTTTCAGACATTGAATGAAAAAAAAAACGGCTCGGATTTTTGCAGCAGCAGCAGCCGTTAATCTCCGGGTATACGGCGATTCGTTGGCCATCATTTTCTTTTTGAAACTGTCTAAGAATCGCTAATGACTTTTGAACCCGATAACGACGACTTCTGAAACTATGACATCTTGACCGGACCGCATAGAGCTACATAATGGTGGAGACTGAGCACTCGGCAATGCGCAGTTTACGGTTGCGGTGAAAAACAAACGAAAAAACAAAAAAAGCAAATATACTTATTAACTGAAAAAGTATAAATTCATTAAAAAAAATTAGCCTCGGATCGTTTTAGACATTTTTAAAATGGATCTAAAAGAAATATTGGATTTACATTATCCCGAGTTTAAAAAATATCAATGGTTTAAAACATATATCAAATGCTTATTAGGCTGACTTGTGCTTGCCACAAAAAGTATTAAGGTACCTTATATATTGCGACAGCGACGAACGTGTGACTACGTGCTTGGTCAATAGTTTTTTGTTTTTTGTTTGCAGTATGCACACTGTGATATTTGCGAACACTTTCTATGGGTGTGGTGTCAGAAATATAGGGACGTTTGAGTTCGCCCAGTCTGATCGCTGACTACAGCTAGTATTGCTGTTCGTGAGCTCTTCTCTTCCCATGGAAGTGCCACAGAAATATTTTCCCGGGTATTGAAAAAGATCACTTGCCAATCTGAGCGTGTGCAAAATCAACTCACTCCGTCAACATACAAATTCAAATTTGGCCATATCCGCAATAAAGCTCCTAACGTTTTTAAGAGAACATGCACCTAAATTAACAGCATTATTCAAAACTTGCCCCAGCAGCAGAATGCATTATCGTTCAGGTTGTAGCTAGAATTTCGCATGGTTTTTGAAGGAACTTTTTTTTCAGTCAACTACTAATTATGTATAAGCTTAATGCACGAATTTTTTGTATATAATGTTGCATTATGCTTATTTCCGTATCTTATGCGAACAGCAAAAAAGACAAGCGGTGATATGCTAAGCAATCAGGCAACACAAGGAGGAAGATATATAAAAAAATAGGTTGAGTAGTACAGTGTTACTCAAAACGACACAAAAGCTCAAATTATGACAGCCATTAACATGTATAAGGGCATTTGATTCTCGACATTATTTTGGCATTCGTTTAAATGCGTCGCAGAAAGGCGAAACATAGCCAAACAGCGCCTGTGGCAATCATGTCACTGTGAATGTCGATTCATTTTAAAGACAGAACTTTAAATAAATAACTTAAAAACATTAGAACTTGAGCTGCTTGTAACTTTAGGCACGCGTATACACTAAGTATTTTTGCCGACACTACAACAGCAAGTATTCAACAATACGTTATCAGATGACAATTATATTTAAAAGAATGGTAACGACATGTAAGTGAACTTTTTATATCTTGGTGCTTATAATAATTTTGCAACATTGCAACAGTTGAGAAGGAACTTAAATCGTTTCTAGGCATATAAAAAACAAACGTATTCAATTTGATAATAATGCTTGTAGTTGAATAAATATTCTTAAGAAATTGCTACCTAGTAATCTTAAATGGACCTTTTTTATTGAGGGGAATTCAAGGAGAAAATTGGAGAAGGAGCGTTATTTCAAAAAAGGAGTTTTCGGCATCAAATACATTTCCTAAGTCTTCTGAGCACTCTAAAATCTTACTGCTCTTCGGTTTATATCACCGTTTTTAGGCTTGACTCTTAAGCGCCGTTGACACACTTGCAACCGATTACGGGCGAGGGAGACAAAACCGGTCTTATTCTCTTGCGACCTCTTAGGACCAGCTCCACAGCAGCGCATAAGGTCCTGAGACGTCGCAAGAAGCTTAAAAACCAGTCATTAGGGAGTTTTACAATAGCGCACGCTAAAGCTTTGCGCACGCAAAGAATAGCGTCGTCGCCAGTGCGCATGCTCCGAACGCAAACCAGGTTTCGCGCTTTGCGTGCGCAATTTTAGCGTGCGCTATTTCTCGGAAATAGCGTGCGTACGCAAAGAGTCTTTGCGCTTCTCCGGAGAAGGATTCGTAATGACAAGTTGGCTAAAGCCAAGACGAGCAGAGTTTAAAAAAAATGGCGGCTTGCAGGATGGCGGCGGCTGCTTTGGCGGCGTCGTGAGTGCGACGTCGGCGGCATCCTCGCGACTGCGATTTTCAATACTGGGACGACATTGTACTCGGTTTGGCAACGATCACCGGCAACTTGATGCTTGCGACGCGCGAACATTTCTCGCCAAATGTACGATGTGCGAAGGTCAGTACACGAGACCTCTCTTGCCGAGGCGACGCAAGCGGACACGGCCGGTCAACCGCTCGCGTCGCATTCTCATGTTTAAAATGCTACTCTGGACCGAAAACTTGTTTGTTTGTTTTCAAAAAGTTACAGCATTTCGTGTGTGAAGTAAAAATTGTTGCTCTATCTTGGTGGCGTCGCAAGCGCGAGATGCTTGCGCTTTTGCGTCGCGACGGAGAAACGCTATTCCAAAACTCTCTTGCGTCGCGCGTGTTAATAAAAGCGCTAAATTTAGCGCTAGCGTGCGCTAAACTTGCGTACGTTCTTCTAAAACTCCCTATTGTCTCTCTCAGACGTACTCGGTTGCAAGCGTGTAACGGCGCTTTAGTGGAGATAGTCTGCGTTTTTATTTGCGTAGTCCGTTCTTTTTTATCTTTCTACAAATAGATGCTTCTTGTTTGTCTCTATCTTTTTACCAAAGCATTTCAGTCTATAATGCGATTGGACTTAAACAGTTACCACAATATATACAGGGTGTCAAGCAAAAAAAAAAGTTTACAGGGTTTTTTGTTTTGTTTTTTGCAAAAATCAACTAGGCATCGCCGAACGCTCATTCTCCGCCCAAAGGTAGCGCTAGAGGTCACAACCAGATGCCAAAGATTAGCCCGATCCGATACCTTAATCGAAAGTTATAAGTGATTTTCTCAAAATTTCAACGGGAAAGTGGAGCCCATTTTTGCCCGTTTTCGGTTTTTGACGCCATAGAGCCCCATGTATCCAAAAACTTCGTCGGCCGCCATTTTCCCATTGAACTTTTCAGAAAATCACTTATAACTTTTGAATTAAGTATCGGATCGAGCTAAAACTTTGGCATCTGGTTGTGACCTCTAGCGCTACCTTTGGGCGGAGAATCAGCGCTCGGCACTGCCTAGTTTATTTTGGCGGAAAAACAAAACAAAAACAAAACGTTATTTTTTTTTAGTGACGTCCTAGTACAAAATATAATGCATTTAAACATTATTGATGTTTACGAGATGTGCAACATTGTATTTTGTTTAAATAGTTTAAACAAATCTAAAACCTTTTAAAACTATTTAGATAAACTGTTTAAACAAATACAAAAATATTAGTTCCAGATGCTCCGAGTGTTCTAACCCTGGTTGGTGGAAACTCGACGACTGCGGCTGTCACATGGACATTTAGAGACACCGAAACCGTTGGAATTCAGGTGGGTAAACTCGACAAAATCAAAATAAATCTTCTTGGATTTTCTTAATTTGAGGTCTAATGCAGGGTTGTATTCAGCTTTCAAGACACTTTTAAGCAAAGCAGCAGCGCACGTGCCTATGCTAAGCCGTTTGTTTATTCAACAATGAGGTTCAGTTCTTTCCAGAAAAAACATTCATTAATACTTTGACCACTTGAACCTAATGCATGCTTATATTATATGCATGAGAAAAGAACTGCACAGATGCACTCATGAGAATTCAATGTACAATACCCGATTATTGCTACTAAATGGATGTGAAAGCGATTTAAACTATGGAACATTGTTAAATACCACGCACAAAGAGACAAGGACAAAGTAGAATGGACCACAGAACACACACAGGCGCGTATTTGAAACTGTCCTATAATAGATGAAGAAAAGAAAGATGACGCAACGCTCATGACAAGGGAACCTATTGCTACTATATAAGCTACTCTTCAAAGAAACTACACTTACCCATCTTGTGGCTCAAACTCATTACTGCCAGTTATCTGATGTTTTATCTGGAATCACAGGAAACGGTTTTCCGTCCTCCACAAATATTAAACAGTTAGCGAGAGAGCAATGCAATATTACATGAACTTCCTAACGCCGAATCAAATGCTAACAAAGTCGCACATTTGAATCCTGACGATCGGGGCTTGCGTCTGCTCTGCACAAGCACCAAGATCGATACGCCCAAAACAAATATCAGGGAACAGAGTGCCAATACTCCAAGCGTAGCTCATTTAGTGGCTCTGCGGACACCGGCACGGGGGAATACAGTCCAGTCGCAACCACACAACCCCAAAAAATGCACTTCTTTTTTACTGAAAGCCACTAACATCTAGAGTAACTCAGCGACCTGCCAAATCACAGATAGTAAACCCTCCGAGCACCTCGCGTGCTTGTTTCTGTTTGAACCACCCAATATTTCAGTTTTTCCTTTTTAAAGATGGTGAATTTGTACAATTGTTGCAATGTACCAAAAGGTGACCCCCTACCCGTTGATGCTAAAGACACACTATGCTCTCGTAGCCGGTCATTCAGGCACAGTCCAGTTTGTCAAACATAGCATCGCCCACGGGGAAGAGGAACACTATACACAGCGCCAGAAGAACAGGGAACAAAAGGGCAGGCACGTTTTTTGTGGCACGTGTGTTTTGATAACATTTCGCAAACCTTGCAATAAATTTAACGCAGGGGCTGAGAGTACTAGGGGCACATTATACCTTTTTTTCACTTGTTTGTGATTACGTGATATTTTGTGCAAATATATAATAACCGCCGCCCGTTTTTTTTTTTTCAACATTGCGTTTATTTTTTTTTTAACCTTTTTTTTACCAGTGTTCCTACTACCTCGATTAAAAACTGAATCGGGAACCCTGAATATTTTTGTCTATCGATTTGGCCCAAGAATCCACAATAAATTACATGGAAGCATGACCATTTTAGGCCTGAAGCGTCCAGTGCGAAAACGCTCAAAGAGGCCTGTTTTTTCAGAGCAATTCTTACTGAGAGGGTTCGTTGCAACGTCAAATGTCGAAACATCAGCCAAAACACCTCTCCAGTTTGCGGATCGATGATCCCTATTTGGTTCAAAATTCTGAGACTGTGTTTGAAACCTTAATACAGTGATGTCTCGCTAGTATGGACGCCTCCGTTCCCCCCAAAAATTGTCCATAATGTGAGTCGTCCATATTAACGAGACAAAAACGCATGTGTTTTCCCAGTATGTCCCCGAAAATGGTGTCTATATAGTGGGGTATCCATATTAAAAGGGTCCATGTTAACGAGACATGACTGTAGCATATGAACTTTCTAATCACCGTGTAAATAACGTATATGGGCAAGACCTTTTTTGTTGCCTACCTCATGACCCTTTACTTAGCTCAGTCAGGGCCCGTATCGAGTCCCAAAATGAACTTTCTTACCTGAGGTTTCGGCCTCACTTTACTTTTAAAAAGACTTAGGAAGGTGTGTTGCAATTATCAGACCTGTTTCTCTCGCTACACGCCGATCATGTGCGTTGTTAATGCTTACCCCGTTCCAAACAAAGGTATTCTGCACTACAGGTCCACTCACTCCAAGGTGGTAAAGATTGGCATAGCTATCTCCTGCCTTATATCAGTCTAAAAACGTCAATATTTGTATGATATTTATTGTGCTTCGATATACTGAAATCTTCAGCGTTCCCGATTTAGGCTTTTTTATGGAGGTGATAAGAACACTGGTGAAAAAAGGTAAAAGAGGGTGAACAAACTAAGCGCAATGTTTGCAAGAAACGGGCGGTGGTTATTCTATATTTGCACAAAAGATAACATAATCTAAAATATGTGGCAAGTAGGTTATGGTGTGCCTCTAGTTCGCTCAGCCTCTAAAAAATGTGTCCGATATGCTCTAATGTTCGTGTAAAGCAGACAATCTATCAAAACACTCAGTGCACAAAAACATGCTGCGCCTTTTTGTTCCCTCTTAATCGGGCGTTGTGTACAATATGTATATTTCATGTGGGCGATGTAATGTTGTAGAAACAGGAGGGTGTCTGGATGACCGGCTACGAGAGCATAATCTTTCATTGACATCAACGGTAGGGGTCACCATTCAGTACATAATAAGAAATGTGCGTGTTCGCCATCTTTAGAAAAAAACTTTCAGACTTTCCATTCTGGTGAAGAAGGAAGACCAGCGGAGCTGTACTATTAAAAGTAATGGCCGGCCGCAAGGCGACAAGCCAGAGTGGAAAGGCTGCCACCACCTATAAGTGACGGCAAAAGATAACATAATCTAAAATATGTGGCAAGGTAGGTTATGGTGTGCCTCTAGTTCGCTCAGCCTCTAAAAAATGTGTCCGATATGCTCTAATGTTCGTGTAAAAGCAGACAATCTATCAAAACACTCGTGCCACAAAAACATGCGCGCCTTTTTGTTCCCTCTTAATCGGGCGTTGTGTACAATATGTATATTTCATGTGGGCGATGTAATGTTGTAGAAACAGGAGGGTGTCTGGATGACCGGCTACGAGAGCATAATCTTTCATTGACATCAACGGTAGGGGTCACCATTCAGTACATAATAAGAAATGTGCGTGTTCGCCATCTTTAGAAAAAAACTTTCAGACTTTCCATTCTGGTGAAGAAGGAAGACCAGCGGAGCTGTACTATTAAAAGTAATGGTCAGCCGCAAGGCGGCAAGCCAGAGTGGAAAGGCTGCCACCACCTATAAGCGACGGCAAAAGATAACATAATCTAAAATATGTGACAAGTAGGTTATGTGTGTGCCTTCAGTTCGCTCAGCCTCTAAAAATGTGTCCGATATGCTCTAATGTTCGTGTAAAAGCAGACAATCTATCAAAACACTCGTGCCACAAAAACATGCGCGCCTTTTTGTTCCCTCTTAATCGGGCGTTGTGTACAATATGTATATTTCATGTGGGCGATGTAATGTTGTAGAAACAGAAGGGTGTCTGGATGACCGGCTACGAGAGCATAATCTTTCATTGACATCAACGGTAGGGGTCACCATTCAGTACATAATAAGAAATGTGCGTGTTCGCCATCTTTAGAAAAACTTTCAGACTTTCCATTCTGGTGAAGAAGGAAGACCAGCGGAGCTGTACTATTAAAAGTAATGGCCGGCCGCAAGGCGGCAAGCCAGAGTGGAAAGGCTGCCACCACCTATAAGTGACGGCAAAAGATAACATAATCTAAAATATGTGGCAAGCAGGTTATGGTGTGCCTCTAGTTCGCTCAGCCTCTAAAAAATGTGTCCGATATGCTCTTAATGTTCGTGTAAAAGCAGACAATCTATCAAAACACTCGTGCCACACAAAAACATGCGCGCCTTTTTGTTCCCTCTTAATCGGGCGTTGTGTACAATATGTATATTTCATGTGGGCGATATAATGTTGTAGAAACAGGAGGGTGTCTGGATGACCGGCTACGAGAGCATAATCTTTCAATTGACATCAACGGTAGGGGTCACCATTCAGTACATAATAAGAAATGTGCGTGTTCGCCATCTTTAGAAAAAACTTTCAGACTTTCCATTCTGGTGAAGAAGGAAGACTGCAGCGGAGCTGTACTATTAAAAGTAATGGCCGGCCGCAAGGCGGCAAGCCAGAGGGGTAACGGCTGCCACCACCTATAAGTGACGGCAAAATATAACATAATCTAAAATATGTGGCAAGTAGGTTATGGTGTGCCTCTAGTTCGCTCAGCCTCTAAAAAATGTGTCCGATATGCTTCTAATGTTCGTGTAAAAGCAGACAATCTATCAAAACACTCGTGCCACAAAAACATGCGCGCCTTTTTGTTCCTCTTAATCGGGCGTTGTGTACAATATGTATATTTCATGTGGGCGATGTAATGTTGTAGAAACAGGAGGGTGTCTGGATGACCGGCTACGAGAGCATAATCTTTCATTGACATCACCGAGTAGGGGTCACCATTCAGTACATAATAAGAAATGTGCGTGTTCGCCATCTTTAGAAAAAAACTTTCAGACTTTCCATTCTGGTGAAGAAGGAAGACCAGCGGAGCTGTACTATTAAAAGTAATGGCCGGCCGCAAGGCGGCAAGCCAGAGGGAAATGCTGCCACCACCTATAAGTGACGGCAAAAGATAACATAATCTAAAATAATGTGGCAAGTAGGTTATGGTGTGCCTCTAGTTCGCTCAGCCCTCTAAGAAATGTGTCCGATATGCTTCTAATGTTCGTGTAAAAGCAGACAATCTATCAAAACACTCGTGCCACAAAAACATGCGCGCCTTTTTGTTCCCTCTGATCGGGCGTTGTGTACAATATGTATATTTCATGTGGGCGATGTAATGTTGTAGAAACAGGAGGGTGTCTGGATGACCGGCTACGAGAGCATAATCTTTCATTGACATCAACGGTAGGGTCACCATTCAGTACATAATAAGGAAATGTGCGTGTTCGCCATCTTTAGAGAAAAAAACTTTCAGACGTTTCCATTCTGGTGAAGAAGGAAGACCAGCGGAGCTGTACTATTAAAAGTAATGGCCGGCCGCAAGGCGGCAAGCCAGAGTGAAAGGTTGCCACCACCTATAAGCGACGACGGCAAAGATATGCAACATAATGCTAAAATATGGTGGCAAAGTCCAGGTTATGGTGTGTCCTCTAGTTCGCGGCAGACCTCTAAACATGTGTCCGATAATGCTCTCAATGCTTCGCTGTAAAAGCAGACATATCTGATCAAAACACTCGTGCCATGAAAAACATGCGACGCTCTTTTTGTTCACCATCTTAATCAGGGCGTCGCTGTGTCACGAAAAGTATGCTGATATTTCATGTGCAGGCGATGTAATGTTGCTAGAAACGCGTTGAGGGTGTCTGGCATGACCTGGCTACGAGAGCATAATCTCTCATTTGACATCAACGAGTAGTGAGTCACCATTCAGTACATAATAAGAATGGCGTGTTCGCTATCTTTAGGTTAAAAAACACTTCAGACTTTCACATTTACTGGTGAAGAAGGCAAGACTTCAGCGGAGCTGTACTCATTAACTTAGTCGATTGGCCTCATGGCGGCAAGCCAGCACTATGGACAAGGCTGTCACCACCATAAGTGATAGCAAAACGCATTACTACAATCTAAGATATGTGGCAAGTAGGTTACTGAAGTGTGCCATCACAGGTTTGCAGTCAGCTTCTAAAAAATGTGTCCGATATTGCTCTAATGTTCGTGTAAAAGCAGACAATCTATCAAAACACTCGTGCCAGCAAAAACATGCGCGCCTTTTTGTTCCCTCTTTACATCGGGCGTTGTGTACAATATCGTATATTTCATGTGGGCGATGTAATGTTGTAGAAACAGGAGGGTGTCATGGATGACCGGCTACGAGAGCATAATCTTTCATTGACATCAACGGTAGGGGTCACCATTCAGTACATAATAAGAAATGTGCGTGTTCGCCATCTTTAGAAAAAAACTTTCAGACTTTCCATTCTGGTGAAGAAGGAAGACCAGCGGAGCTGTACTATTAAAAGTAATGGCCGGCCAGCAAGGCGGTAAGCCAGAGTGGAAAGGCTGCCACCACCTATAGTGACGGCGGCACCAGATAAGTTGCCGCCGTCGCTAGACTAGCGAATAAATATGAGAATCATTCTCATATTTATCCGCTAGAAAATATGCTGTCGTTCTTAGTATATAGATACACTCGTTAGTATATTTGTCAAACTAAACAGTCACGGCACTTTGTCAACTTATTTTGAACTGAAAAAATGGGGATGTTTATGCAAAGCATCGCAAATACCAGGATTCTTAAAGCTGCTGTTTTATGCTCAGGCTTCCTTGGACAACTCAACCTGGCTTAACTGTACGGATCTGAGTGACAACTGTCGGATGAGTAGCTTCTACGATGACTGGCTGCCATTTGATCGAACTGGGATGACGGTGTTCACCCATCTAATGCCTGGACATAGATATAGACTCTCGGTGAGAGGATGCAACCATGTGGGCTGTGGTGCGGCCCGCTCCTTGGAAGTGCAAACAGGTAATAACACATTTCATCAAGTTCAGTTCAGAAAGACGTATAATTTCCCGAACACAATGCGACTTGTTTGGCTATTACTGCGGGTCACGCCATTAGATAAGCCAAAAACCACTAATGTGCATTAAACCTTAACATTGATGGTCACTCGTTGGATAATACTTGTCATGTGAGATAGTAAAAACAGAACAATCAATAGTGCGTTCTGCACTTATTAAAGGGACGCTGAAATACTTCTTGAAAAACAAAAAACAAACTAGTTATTTTTTATTAGTTTATTGTAAAAAACAGCTTACCGTTTTCTATGCAATATCAGCTGTAATGTTGCCTGAATCACAATACTAATATCAGGATCAAAGTGCAGAAAAAACTATATCTGACCTTACGCACTGTGTATGTTACTCATGGTGCCAGACATTCAATGCTTTATTCGTATATGTATTTTTTGTGTAACAGTATGTAAGCCACAATTTTATAAACTTCATTAAGAAGAATTGTATACTTCAAGGGTTAAAATATAAGTAAGCGAACTTGAACTTTATTACATCAACATTATGCCGAGAACTCCTTGACAAAAAAGCTCCAAGAGCTAGCTTCTGCAGTGTGTCGCCCACCATATAAATGAGCACGACTCTTATTTTTTTTCATTTGCAAGTTATATTGAATTTCAATTGTTTGATATATAAATAAGTCTTAGTTTAAGATCAGTGACTCTATTGCTTTTATATTGAGAGTCCTTATTTTTTATAAGATATGTTTAGATTTCAATATCATTAGTCCTTATTATATATTACCGCATTTTCAGAATTTCTAAGTATATACATATAAAAAGTAGAAAAATTTGGATGTAAAATCAGCGTCTAAAAGGACTGACATGCCTTCTTTCCCATAGTAATTGCATTTGATATATAACTTATATCTAAACCTTGGTCTTAGCGATATAACATTATTTACATAAATTATTTTATTAGTAGTACAAACATTCGAGATGCTAATTTCAAGCAAAGGCTAGTTAATTTTCATTCACGTTTATTATTGGTAGAAAGGCAGCATCCTCATAAAGTCTTATTTTATTCGAAAATGAACAAAATATATTTCCAAGTTAAAACTAACTTCTATCGCTTCGCTGAAAAAGTGATCTTAGAAACAAATTATTGTGTATTCATTTTTATTTTTATATACACGAACAGTTTTGGATCAATTATTAATGTTGGGTAGAATAGAATCAGGATATTAAAACTTCCAGCACCGAGAAATAACAAATTTCTGTGGGTTCTTCTAAGGGAATATATTGCATTTAGCACGTACCACATATTTGAATTCAGATAAAAAAATGTTTTAGTGATATTAGATACAAATTCGCGCTAAGTGAGTGATATTCTCAAAATGAATATCTGAGGTAAAACTAAAAACAAACAGACACATTTAAATCTAAGCTTAATCACCTGGAACTTAAACTGAATATTTAATAATGTTTATTTCAAAGGAAATCTTAGTGTTATGGTTAAAATAATATGCTCAAGTGTGTACATATTCTTTCAGGTATGAAGCTAACTGGAAATGAAGACTCCAACAGGCTCGAAGCCAAACACGAGGCCATTCAAAAGAAATGAAGCCCTCTCAGCCGGGTCTCGTTCCAGAAACAAAGAATAGTTCGTATGAATAAAAGAAATAAAAGCATCGCTAGTTCTTTTTTGTGTCTTTAATTTCCGGAATAAGAAATTAATGACCCTTGAATAAAATATGCATCTTGGAAGTCTATCCCAGAAGTTGGGAACACGATGTACTGCAGTAAAGCGGAGAGAATTGAGCTAGATGGTAAGATGACATCACATTAAACACAGCGCGCAAGCAGTGAGAAAGAAAAGAACACAGAGCGCTGACTCCCAGCTATTGTATTGCGAAATGAAGAGAAAGACGAGACATTAGAAATTAAACACACGCCCCATAATAAAAGGAAAACCAGTGATACATGAATGAGTTCTACCAAAAAGGACAAGAGAAAGTAGAAAAACCCCATACGGGAACCAATCAAATTTTAAAAAAAGAAAAAGAAAAAAATTAAGTGAAAAAATTAAGAAGGATCAAATACTGCTGCCGCCAAAATCTTTCGTTGTAGACGTTGGCTAGGAAGGCTCTCAAATCGTTGTCACTCAAAGTAAGCGAGGGGTGGCTCGCACATAACTGGCCAATCTTTGAATATGATAGCCTTCTAAATTTTCTCTGCTTTGCCGATCTCGATACCTTTCTATTATTGTTGTGTGAGGAAACGTTGGTGAGCTCTACGATAGAAGGCCCGAGGCCTTCCATCGTAGGCGTGAAGGGAGTGGATATGTTCTTGTAATCGGTTCTTTAGGCACCGCACAGTTTGTCCTATATCGCAATCACCACACGTCAGGGGAATCTTGTACACCACTCGCTCTGAACGAGGAACGAACTGTGTGCTTGTGGCGCTTTTTGCACGCGGGTGTTGAGCGACTGGCAATTATGGATCCCACCCTAGAACAAATCTTTATAATTTTTGATGGGGAAGAAAACACTACAGGGAGCTCATACCGGTTGGCAACTTGTTTCACATTGTGTGAAGATTTATGCAACTAGGGGACCACCGGTCGTTCACTCTGTATATTGGTTCTGCTTTTTTGAGCACATTTAACTCTTCTTAAACAGGCACCCTAAACGCTGTATAAGTACCTGTGGGGAAAACCCAGCCGCCCTTCAGGCGTTGTTAAGGGCTGGAGGACGGACAGGCTGGAGACCGGGTTAGGCTATATGATGACTATGTTCTTGAATGGAGGCATGAGATAATGGTAGCGTTTGATGGTAAGTCCTATACCGTCTCAGCCGCGCGTGTACATACGAGTACCCCCTTTATAAAGCCCGGTGACTGTAATGACGATGTTGCGTCACACGGCGAGATTACACCATCTTCCGAGGAATTGGTGGTGGCTGCTGAGCTTCGATGAAGATGAGGTACAGCAGCCACTCTCATTGGCCCGAGGTTTCTGTTCGGCCGCAGCAGCGGCTTCTCTTGATGTTGGCGGAAGAGGAAGACGAAGACCCGCTGATGTTGGTAACTTCAGCTGATGTTGCGGGAAAGCCTTTGTCCCGGCTCTGCGAGAGGGTCTCTGCCGAGCGATGGTGCTGCGTACCGTCCCTGTAAGTGCGCCCTAGATGGAGCACGGCCTCGCCGGGACTTGGGACGTAACAGCGTTCACGTGGGAACTGCATGTAAGAGGTATACGATTCTGCTTATATTCATTTGGAAGGAGGCTATAAATACTCGCCTTGAAGGAAGCTCTATACACTTAACCATGGTAAACATATAGGTATTAACTGCTTTCTAAAGTATAATACTTTTGAGCGAGCCTTGCTCCGGAACAAAGGAAAATTAAATAATATTTATAAGCTGAAGGGGACCCGCAAATTTTGAAGGCAAGTGTGTACTTACGTTAATGCTACACAGATATATATTTTGAACATAAACCTATTATGCAATAACTAAATAAAGACATATATTGAGTAATTGTCTGGGAATACTAGTGCTGACGGTGCGTTCGCTTATTCTGTGCGTTTTCAAGCGCTCCTGACACACGCCGTACCCTCTAGCAGCCTTGCTCGCTAAAGATAACGATAATTGAGCGGAAATATGTTTTCAAACAAGTGAAAACTTGTTCATGTTTCGCTTGAAAACTCTGGTTGCTTATTCAAGGAAAGCATGCGAGCTTTTGGAGACAAAAACAACACCGCTGTAACGTGTCACCTATGATAAAAAATAATTAAAAAAACCGTCTGTTTTTGTGCTGCCTACCTGAAGACTGCGTTTAAAAGCGATAGCATTTCAACTTACCTTCTATTCCCCGTTCACCATTAAGCTGAGACTAGACGCTCCGCCTCAAGGGCCAGCTTTCTGCCCTTTCTAACACAGGCGTGAAAGCAAACACTCGCAACCAAAGCACTGCAGAAACCAGCGATCTCGCGCTGAAGGCGGAGCTTCTAGTTTCAGCTGAAGCGCGAACGGAGTTTATGAAGGCCATATTCCGCTGATTCAATTGAAACTAACCTCGTTCCCTCACTCGACCATAGCAGAACAGGCCTTCATTTCGTCTTTGACAATAGCGAAATGCTTTTCTCAAACAAAAGTTTAGGGCGCAAACGAGCTGGTGGCGGTTAAACATTTGACTAAAAACCCCGAGACTAAGACGAGAAGGGACGGACAAACACAAAGTCTCAAACACAGCTGTGTTTGAGACTTTGTGTTTGTCCGTCGTTTCTCGTCCCAGTCTCGGGGTTTTTAGTCAATGCTTTCTCTTTTCTGGCGTCTCGCTGGCATGGTAAACACTCGGACCCTCAGGAGGCCGCCTCTGCTCTTCAGCAATGTCCTCTTCAGACCGCCGCTTTTTCTTGCGAGCCAGTTTCAAGACGTCCAGAGCACTTCCAGCAAGCATGAATTTTTTTATGGGACCAGTCTTGGGTAAGTACTTTTGAAAAGCAATTAGTTACAGTTAGAGTTACTTAATACAAAAATAAAGCTTTACAGTTACAGTTACATTTCCAGAGTAACTTAGTTGCTTTCAAGATACACTGGTATTTTTACACGAGCACATGAAATGTATAAAGAAAGACAATGCAATGCAGCCTAGGGCTAGTGTCCACAGAGTGCGGGTCAAACTAACCATGAGGTGCTTGCGAAGATTAGATAAAAAAACTTCCCGGCCCCATTTTTTTTTTCTTGAGCTGCTTTTAGCCGGTGTTGAAGATATCTGCACTAAAGTGTCTTTTAGATGCGGAGCATCTCTTGCTCGGGTCTATGTCCCGCGGCGTCGGCGTCGTCCGCACTCACACTACGCATGCGCAACTCTCCTCCTTCCCTCTCTCCAACAGCTGCGCGTTACCCTCTCCGCTCTCTCTCTCAACTAGCTGCGTGCACTTCGCGTGCGTTCGCTTCTACTCACACCGCGCGCGCATGCGCAACAATCCTCCTCTAGTCTCCTCTCCTTGAAATGTGAATATAAGCAGCGGTAGCGCGCTGCGCGCGTTCCCCGGAGGAGTGAAACGAGGATAGTTTTGAGCGCGCGGGTCGCAGCGCCACGCCAGGGCTTTCCAGTTGGGTGGGCTTTCCCGCAACTCTGCGGCTGTCGTTTGCTAGCGTTTCTCGGCCGCTCGCGTTTGCCGCAGTCCAAATCCGGCCGGCCAAAAGAAATCAGTCAAGAAGGGAATAAATTAATTACGATCCGCGATGCTCCGCATCATCCCATGGTTCCCCTCGGGAAGATGGTGTAATTTTTTATAGCCCGGCCACGGCAACGACCAGATTCTGCACTACAACGGGGAGGAGCGCCGGCTCCTGTGCCCACCGTTACGTATGGCCGGGGCCAAGGGTAAACCGACACAAGAAACCGACCTGCCCATTATGGTCCCCGAATGCCGCCTAGATAAAGAAGGATAAGTTGGGGCCGCGACAGCGGGCTATCGTGCGAAGAAATCGAGCGGCGGCACCGACTGCTGGAGGCAGAGCTAAGTTACAATGGATATGCAAAACCGTTTTTGCCGAAAAAGAAAAAAAAAGGGCTGGGTGTGTATTTTCGTCAAGGTCGACCTTTCCTCGGACAGAGACTTTGAATTAAAAGGTTCAAAGGTGCGAATTGAAACGAGACGAAAAAAGACACACGTATGTCAAGGACAGGCCCTTATCATTTTCGTACGTGTGTCTTTGTTCCTTCCTCAGTTCGAGACATTTACATTTTTAGCCGATATGTATCAACTAGTCCCGACCAAAGTTTTACAGACCTTCAGCTCAGATTTGTCGTCTATTGCCAACCACGGATTATCTGGCGGGAGTCCTTCCGAAGATACGACGTCGCCCGATTGAAGGAACCGTCAGGATCGGTTCACTGTCACTAAGACGGATAATGGAATTACGGCTAAGTGCGTAACGTGGCATATCATTGAATCGCGACGATGCCGAGAATACGACGGATAATCGCATTATGTTGGACTGACGCGGCATGACTGAGCGTTCAGTACGACTGACTGTCGCGTCGTGACTAAGCGTGCTTCTCGGCGGGCATGGCGGCACGGCAGGTTGTGTGGGAACAACTAAACGTGCATTACGACTAACCGGTCCCTCACGAGCCTAGAGGGGACTCGATCCGAAGCGTTTATTGAGCTCTGCCACGAACGCGGTAAACCTTCGTGGTAAGGGGAGAAGTACGGGGAAATATTTGGCATCCTGCGATTTGATCGCTTCTGCGGCAGTCACACACTCCCCACAATGTGGAGTGCACTTGACCGACGCAAGGCAAGTGATGCATTTGAGAACTCGCGCGCTATCAGGTTGTTGTATCGGGCAGGAACTCAGTTCTGCCCAGACAGACATTCTTTTTTAGGTGGCGTCAGTCGTCTGGATTGAGACAACTCCGTGTTGCGCATTCCTCCCTTTTACAAACGTTTGATTCCGTATCTACAACGAGAACCTTAGCTGGTATCTGACAAATGATATAAATCCTGATTGCTCAAGAAATTAAGAACAAAAATATACGATATGTATGATGCATTTTTTTACCTTATTTTTATAATGAATAATGTAATCAACCACGCCTGTTATACCATGTCGAGATCAGACGAACACTTTCGTTGTTGTATAATGCAAGGTTAGTTTAATTATGCATTTATAATTGTATGATGTAATAGGGGAGGAAGGTAGGAACTCAACGCGTTATAAAACCTCTAATGAAGGCTGAATAGTTTACGGAATAACGTTTATTCCTTCCACTCTAAATCATACATTTGAACGCTACAGTACGCTGTCTCGAAAGTTGAGTGCTGCACTATCAAACACAGGTGTAAGAGTGCTGTGAAGGATACATTTTGTTCAGTTATTAAAAAATAAAAAATATGAAAACCATGCAATCTCATTCGCACCTTCCAAAGCTCTTTATACGTACTACGTCTATCGTACAATGCGTCTCTGTTAACGCCCTTTTTATATATGTATTTTCTTCTGCCTTGCTGTCGCATTGAGATAATAGCCATTCATTCTAAAATTACTATTTTCGAGCCCACAAACACTTTTGTGGGTTCAACGAATATGCTCAATCCTTCTTTTTTCAGATAACTGCTGCCACCCATTAATATATCTAGATTCGAAACAGAGGGACTCGAGAACAACGTACATGCTATGCCTGCTCGACACGTTTGGCCACGGTGTTTGACCACATTCCTCTTGCTCGCGGGTTTCGGGAACGCGTTCTTATGGGGGAGGGAATTCCATTCACGTTGAGGAGGATCGCAGCAGCGTCGCCACTTATAGCAGTGTGAACGTTTCCCAGGACCGCTGTACTTCCCTTGCAGTCAGACCCTACTTGTAGCGTGCGCGCCGGCAGCGTCGCCTCTCTCGTCCATTGTCCGTCGCCACCTAGCAGTAGTTGGCACAAGATTGCGGGAACACAATGTCCGCGATGTACACTGCTGCTAATATGTCGTTGTCATCCTGAGAAAATTTAATGCAGTTCCAGCGCGGGAATCTCGCGTCGTTGCAGAAACATTTGTCAGAAGGAAACCCGGTCTATGAGTGAAACAACGCGTTAAATTACGCGTAATCACAAAACTAAGTTTTTTATAGCCATCGAGTGAGACGTTTTTTGTGCACTTAATAACTTTGATAGTGAGAGGACGATTGCTTTTACCAAATATGTAGACAAATCAAGATGCGTGCGAGGAGATAACGGTTCCCGGCTCGTACCTTTACGCGGTTGCACATTTTTAATGTCACTTGTTAGGAAACGTCAACGTCGGGGGCTGTCAGGGTCGCCCAACATGGCCAGTGGAACAAAGACACAAAACACGCTACTGGGACATTGTTCGCTGCACCAATCCACCTAGCTAGCAGGGCTTGACCAGCACTCCCTGCAGCGTAGTACTTGCGTGTTCGCTGCCCAGGGAAGAGAGAAAGCCTTCGCCATACACTGGATATCCAGAATAGACATATATGCATGCGTTGGATATTCAGCGGCCGTCTTCAACAAATAAAAAAAGACAGTAAAACAAAAAGAACCCGAGCGGACTGTAATCATCTAAATCAGCACCCTTATCGGAGAGCGACCTTG
The DNA here is from genome assembly GCA_037355805.1 of Ixodes ricinus. NCBI lineage: Eukaryota > Metazoa > Arthropoda > Arachnida > Ixodida > Ixodidae > Ixodes > Ixodes ricinus. Next base: position 29,937 of record JAZHYW010015284.1, read on the forward strand.
TGTTGTTACCTCCGCCACGGAGTTCTTGACTCCTTGGATCACTTCACGCTGGATTATTTGACTCATGGAACGTTTTCAGCAGTACTGGAGCTCTTCAGTCGTGTACCTCTTGGTAAAATCCCATTTTGATATGGAGCGCTCCCCTCCCTCTCCCTGAAATAAAATGTTCTGCTACCTGCCTGAGTTGAATACGCATCTGTAAGGAGGTTCGTAATTTGAGGTCAAGCTCTCTTCCAATACTTTAAATTATTGACGAGGCAAGTACTGTTTTTGTGTGAACTTTAGTAATTCCGTTGAAAAACAATAGCGATACAAATTTAAAGAAAAACATGAAACACGTTACGGGATACACAATTCCCTTAGGGTAGCCCTAAAACAACTAGTTGATGAGTCACTGAATAATAAATGCGAGTCTCGAGTCAAATAAGTTAGTGGAGGTCGGAGGGGTCGGAATGAAACACTTCACTTCAGTTCACCTGACAACGACGGTGGTGACGTTGTGGCAACGATGTGGTGATGTGGCGTTGTGGCGACGATGTGGTGCTGTCCTCCATGGTTGGTGCAGCCGCCGCTGGGAGTCGTTCGGGACAACGGAACATCGTCTTCACGATACGGCTCGGCTGCCCCTCGTAGTTACGCCCAGTCGATTCTGTTTGCGTCGACGGCTCCCAGGAAGACAAACCCCAGTCAGTCGTCGTCCTCGTTGTTCCAGCCACCACGTCTTCTTTTATTGTGTGTTTCCTCGTGCTTCTATTCTTTCCGAATCCCGTCGTCGTCTTCTTTCTTTTCCTGTTGTCTCGTGCTATTCTTTCCGAATCCCGTCGTCTTCTTCTATCTTGCACCTCGTTGAAATGTCCGATCACAGTTCACCACAGCATGTTTCCAGCTTGTACTATGTGTTGTGAACAAGATATAATGCAAATCACTTACGTTTTCTAAATGCGACAAGCAATAAAATAAAACGATCGCCCAACGTGTCCTAATTTTAGTATCAACAAACGCTACACTCGCGCGTTTACGGGGTAAAAACCAAGACCTCAAAACTTCAACCAACCTTTCACTGCCTACCATCAGCAAGGATCGGAACGACGAGGACATAGAGGAGTTTCCGCTTAGTTACCGTGGTTGAAGCAGAGTTCCAAGTTCGCGGTCAATATATTTTATAAAATATAATCAGTATATACTTTCTAGATATGCGTGCAGACAAAAATACAGGTTAGTCGCTACTTGCAACTCAGCAGCATAGAAGCCTACATGAAATAAACAAGTCAAGGCAATGCTCGAACTCGCGCCTATTTTCCCATGATTCAATGCTTTAGCTAGCATTATCCGCTACTGAAATAAAAGGAAAGGGGGAGGGCAAGGCCGTTAAGGCAGTAAATAATGTAAATAGGTAGAAGCCAAGATATTGCAACGATATTTGAAAAATATCAAAACAACTGATTAAAACAGACATGCAGCAAATTCTGGTAGTCGTGCTATGCATATCAACTCCATTTTTATATACAATATTTGCATACCTTATTAGTGCTGAGGAGCGCTATATTTCCAATAGCCACGAAACCTGGTCAATAAAATCGTTGGTTTTGTGGCCAAATTTGGCTTGATTGGTCGCGAATGCGAATGCGCCTGCACAAGGTACTTGACCGTAGAACGTCCACTGCCTCTGCAAGCAACGCCCTTTTCCAGTTGCCGATGTCCAGGTTGTTGGCGGCCTAGTTTGGACTCTGGGAGTTTCGCTTTGTTTCGTTGTAGAGTTGCCGGATACGGACCTGAAAGAGAGCAGTTAAAAAAATGAGCTTTGTCCCGACGCAGCGCTTTGTTTTCGCAGTGGTTTTATTTAGAGTAGCCCAGGCTCTCGCTGCGAAAATAAGGGTAAAGAGAAATGCCGTGGAAATGATCCGAAAATACATAGACTTCGCATACTGTATCAGATAGATGTCATCTAAACTGGAGATTGTGTGACTTGTGTCGATTTGTATTTTGAGAGTAAATAAAATTAATTGAGTTTCTAATTATGCTAAACTCGTGAGCTCAGAGCACAAGCATGGCAAACGGTGTGTGTTTCGCGAAAATAATTCCTAGAGACGAAGCGAAACAAAGGTTATTCTTGTCCAGCTTGCTTGCACCTTTGCATTAATCGCATTCGCATCCTGCGTTTCGCATTGTTGGATTTTATTTCACCTAGATGTCGAGCAGCTTCAAACATAATTGGCCTTTCGAGTAACGAGAACAACGATAATAATAATAATAATAATAATAGTTTATTGTTTTCTTTTCGTTTTACAAAGTTCGGGTCCGTCAAAGCCCGTGAGGCTTGTATGACGTGGCCCGGCAGTCTCAAAGCTAAACTAAGCAAACGCTGCACCTCGCGTTAAACAAAATCAGAAAAAAAAGAAAGAAAGGATAACTTCAAGTTTAGTACAAAAAAAGGACAATGACTTCTTTCTGCAGAGAGCAAAACGACAAATGACAAAAGTTAAAATATACATTCACTAATCTGAACGTCTGATAAATACATCACAAAATCTTAGTTCCTCTAAGTGCTACATAGCAACTGAAGCATAAAGGACACAATTCGCATAATAGAGACAGACATGATTCAATTAGAGATACTTGATAAATTGAACACATATAAATCAGCACATATACCAAAGTACATAATTATACAATATAAACAGATCATCAGCGCAACAATCATAAGGATCAGGAAGATATTGCTTAAAATTCATATATCCAAATACGTATACTATAATTACTGTTCAAGAGGCATCAAGGTCAGCACACAGGAAGACATAAAACGTTCTAAATATACTTTTGTAAGCACCATGTTCTAAATTTGTCTTTAACTGATTTAAGAGACCCTAGGTCCATAAGTCCTTCGGGTATATCATTGAAAGTGCAGGGAATATAGAAACTTCTTAGTCTTTTTCCGTAGAGCGTATGTATTCTTGGCAAATAGAACCTTTCCGCTTGTCTGAGGGGCCTTTTACAAACTGGTTGTTTGAATTTTGTTCTAGAAAAATAATGCGTTGTTATAACGATGTATTTGAATAGAATATGCAATGGCATTATGTTAAATGATTCAAGTTTGTGAATCAGATCTAATTGTTGAAACTGTGTCCCATATGAAATGTTGTTTACTATCCTAAATATCAGTTTATTTACTGTCTGTAGTCTGTTATTTGAGCATGAGCCATAAACCAATATACCATATCTAAGCACAGATTCTCCTAGAGCACGATATATGTTTTGTTTTATAGCGGCACTCGCTGCAGTTCCAATGCGGTATATGTATGAAGAGACAATTCTCAACCTCTTTTTTATGTAATCCACGTGATGTTCCCAGGTCACATGTTCGTCAAAATGCAACCCTAGATATTTTATGCTGGCCTCATAATTAATTTTGGTATAAATTTGATGTCCCCTTTTTGGTTCACATAGGTATAAAAAACGATCCAAAACTACTCGCTTATGTGGATTCCTAAAACACATCAATTTGGTCTTTTTCGAGTTTACAAATATCCTATTTTCACTGAACCAGTTCATTAATACGTTTATATCATTTTGAAATATTGTTACTGCAACTTCGTAATTTTCATGTGGGAGAATTAAGGCCGTATCATCCGCATACATAAATAATTTCGATTGTAAATTGAGTGTGCCCAGGTCATTAACAAAAATATTAAACAACAAGGGAGCTAATGATGATCCTTGTGGTACTCCATAATTTACCATTACAGTTTTGCTCATATAATTCTTTATCTTAACTCTCTGCGTTCTGTTAGAAAAATAGTTCTTAAAGAACTGAAAAAAAGGTCCCCTCAAGCCTAAAGCAAAGAGCTTCTGAAGCATTTTTGAATGGTCAATTGTGTCAAATGCCTTTGACAGATCTAAAAACAATGCTAAACCAATGTTATTTTCATCCAGAGTTTCGTTCACAACATCAGTGAAATCTTCAAGAAGTGATGTTGTGCTTTTCCCTTTCCTAAAACCGTACTGCGCTTTATTAATTAAATCAAATTTATCACAGAAAGAGTTTATTGTGTTCGCAATGTGCTTTTCCATTATGTGGGAGATTACTGGCATAATCGATAGGGGTCTGTAATTTCCTACATCCTTTTTCTTTCCTCCTTTAAATAACGGCCTTACAATCGCACTTTTCAGCCCAGCTGGAATAACCCCCGTCTCGAATATGCCATTTAGAACAGCTAGTAGCAAATCCTTTAGTTTATCAAAATTCTGTACAATATCTCTTAAACGAATCTGGTCAATTCCTGCCGGCTTTTTTATCGACATAGTGTTTATGATACAACGCAAATCTGCTTCAGTCGAAACATGCTCAGTGAAGCTAGTTTGTTCGACCGAAAGTATATTTTCCAGTAACAGCGTAAAGAAAGTGACAGAAGTTTAGTACTGTAGAGCACAAAAATGCATGCGGAAACAACCCACATATTGTCACGAACGACAAGTGATGAGGCGGCGAATAACTGAAGAAACTAAACGTTTAATGGGGCGAACTTGTGCCCAAAAATAAAAGGAAACAAATGATAACAGCAGAACGTCGCGGGCGTCGAAGTCGGCGTAAGCGCAGAGTCGAACGCTGGGGCGAGACTGACTGCGGCTCGCCACGAGGAGCCTCTTATGTACACGCGTGGGCTTCTGGAATAATCGGCGTGGAAGGTTCGGCGCGTCGAACATTCTGACCTCGAACAAGCAACACGGTTCTCGAATTTACCAGAACATTACGTTAGAGTCAACAAAAATCCGTCCCCGCGGCCAGGAATCGAACCCCGGCTTTCTGCGTGGAAGGCACGCGCGATAACCGTTAGGCCACGAGCGCGCTGCCTGCTTGGTCAGCTGCGCTCGCGGCATTACCCCCCTTTAAAAAAGTGCATCGCCCCGATGCAACACAAAACAAAACAAAGCGATAAGAAGAACGGCAAACTAAAGCGTCATTCGGAACACATAAGGTCCGCAGTCCTATCGAGCGTAGTACGGCTTCAGGCGCACGACGTGGACGACTTCAGGTCGCGGTGGGCGGCGTGATGAAGTCCGCGTACCGTCGGGCATCACCTCGTAGTTCAGATCCCCGAGTCGACGAAGCACTCTGTAGGGTCCGAAGTAGCGCTTCAAGAGTTTTTCGCTGAGACCACGGCGGCGGATCGGTGTCCACACCCACACCCTGTCTCCGGGCTGGAAGTGGACGTCCCGACGACGAAGGTTGTAGCGGCCAGTGTCGATACGTTGTTGGGCTTGAATCCGGAGTCTGGCGAGCTGACGGACTTCTTCTGCCCGTTGGGCAACCACCTGGGCGTCGTCGCTTCCGTCGACAGCCGGTTCGTGGGGTAACATCGCGTCCAGCATTGTCGTCACTTTGCGACCATGAACCAGTTGAAAGGGGTAACCCCGGTGGTCTCTTGCACGGCCGTGTTGTAGGCAAAAGTGACGTACGGCAACACCTCGTCCCATGTCTTGTGCTCCACGTCGACGTACATGGAGATCATGTCGGCGATGGTCTTGTTGAGTCTTTCCGTCAGCCCGTTGGTCTGCGGGTGGTACGCCGTGGTGCGACGATGGCTGGTGTGGCTGAGACGAAGGACTTCTTGTGTCAGCTGGGCCATGAACGAGGATCCACGGTCTGAGATCAGGACTTCGGGAGCGCCGTGCCGGAGGACGATGGATTCAATGAAAAACTTGGCAACTTCCACAGCAGTCCCGGAAGGAAGGGCTTTCGTTTCGGCGTACCGCGTGAGATAATCTGTGGCGACGATGATCCAGCGATTTCCCGACGTCGACGGCGGAAAAGGGCCAAGTAGATCCATTCCGATCTGCTGGAAGGGTGCTGTTGGCGGAGGAATTGGCTGCAGGAGTCCGGCCGGTCTCGTGGGAGGTTTCTTGCGTCGCTGGCATTCATGGCATGACCGTGTGTATAGGTGGACGGTTTTCGGGAGCTTGGGCCAGTAATACTTTTCACGAATACGGGCCAGTGTCCGGCTGTAACCCAGGTGTCCAGACGTCGGGTCGTCGTGGCAGGCTTGAAAGATCTCCTCCCGAAGGTCGGTCGGGATTACCAGCAGCCACGGCGAGTTGTTGTTCCCGAAGTTCTCTTTGTAGAGTACACCTTGTCGAATGGCAAATGTCGACAGGGCGCGTGAAAAAACACGTGGTATGGCACTTCCGCGCCCTTCCAGGTGCTCTATTAGTGCGCGCAGCTCAGGATCGCCTCGTTGACGTCGGGCCATGTCATCGGTGTTCACTGCGCCCAGGAAACACTCGTCGTCATCGTCGTCGCTGCTGCCGGAAGGTGTTTCGACGGGAGCTCTGGACAGGCAGTCGGCGTCGCTGTGCTTGCGGCCTGACTTGTAGACCACGGTCATGTTGAACTCTTGCAGTCGGAGACTCCATCGAGCGAGGCGTCCTGACGGGTCCTTGAGGTTCGCAAGCCAGCAGAGCGAGTGGTGGTCCGTGACTACGCGGAACGGGCTCCCGTATAAGTACGGACGAAACTTCGTGATTGCCCAGACGACCGCAAGGCATTCTTTCTCAGTCGTGGAGTAATTTCTCTCCGCCTTGGACAATGTCCGACTTGCGTAGGCGATGACTCGCTCGGTTCCATCTTGTACTTGAACCAGTACCGCGCCAAGTCCTGCGTTACTTGCGTCCGTGTGAATCTCGGTTTCCGCATCCTGGTCGAAATGTCCAAGGACAGGAGGAGTCTGCAGTCGTCGCTTCAGCTCGTCGAATGCCTGCTGCTGCTCCTCGGCCCATTCGAACTTCTCGGCGTCCTTCGTGAGGTTTGTGAGCGGTGCGGAAATCCTTGCGAAATCCCGAACGAAGCGCCGATAGTAGGCACATAGTCCAAGGAACCTTCGCACGGCCTTCTTGTCTCTTGGTGCTGGAAATGCTGCGACGGCGCGAGTCTTCTCTGGGTCTGGGCGAATGCCTTCGTTACTAACCACGTGACCTAGGAACTTCAGTTCGTCATAGGCGAACCGACACTTTGACGGCTTGAGGGTGAGTCCGGCGGTCCGTATGGCTTGGAGAACAGCTCGGAGTCGTCGCAAGTGCTCGTCGAAGTCGCCGGAAAACACTACGACGTCGTCGAGGTAGACGAGACAGCTCTGCCACTTCAGTCCTGCCAGTACGGTGTCCATGACACGCTGGAAAGTTGCTGGCGCCGTGCATAGTCCGAAGGGCATCACCTTGAACTCGTACAGTCCATCCGGTGTGACGAAGGCTGTCTTCTCTCGGTCCCGTTCGTCGACTTCGATCTGCCAGTAGCCGCTCTTCAGGTCCATCGATGAAAAGTATCGAGAGTGGCGCAGCCGGTCTAACGTGTCGTCGATGCGGGGAGTGGATAGACGTCTTTCTTCGTCACTGCGTTCAGCTGCCGGTAGTCCACGCAGAACCTAAGCGTCCCGTCCTTCTTCTTAACCAGTACAACTGGAGAGGCCCATGGACTGCTTGAAGGTTGGATTATGTCGTCGTTCAGCATCTCTTGAACTTGCTCCTGAATCACCTGCCTTTCTTTAACGGAGACTCTGTATGGAGATCGATGCACAGGGCGCGCGTCGTCCTCGGTAACGATGCGGTGCTTCGCAACGGCGGTTTGGCGCACCTTCGACGACGTCGCAAAGCAGTCGCGGTATTCGGTGAGGAGGTTCATCAGCTGACGTCGTTTCTGGCCCGGAAGCTTAGGGTCAATGTCGAGCTGCGCTGGCGACGTACTGTCTTGCTGAGGTGGCGAGGATTCGTCAGTAATGGCGGCGATTTCGGCGGAGTTTCGGAGTTCCTCGACGTGGCCAACGGCTGCACCTTTCGTGAGGTGTTGCGCTTCGTTTCGGAAGTTCGTCACGAGGACCACAGTGCGGCCATCCTGAAGTTCAGCTACTCCTCTTGCGACGCCTATTCCTCTTCCTAGAAGCAACTGGAGGCTCCCCTCGAGCAGAAATTCGCCGCAGAAAGCTTCGGTGCTCCCGACGGGCACGAAAACACTCGACCGCGGCGGTAAGTTCACGTGACTTGCGAGGACTCGGACCGCGGATGACGTCGCTTTGGGTTCCTCCGGTGGTGAAGCAGGTTTTCGTAGAGTCAATCGGTTTGCTCCGAGGTCGATGACGGCGCCATACTCGCAAAGAAAGTCCATTCCGAGAATAACGTCCCTCGAGCAGTCTTGCAGAACGACAAACTTGACAGGGCACGTCTCACCGTGGATCTCGACGCGAGCAGTGCATCTCCCGACTGGTGTGATGAGGTGCCCTCCGGCGGTTCGTATTTGAGGTCCCTCCCACGGCGTCGTGACTTTTCGAAGGTGGCGGGAGAGCCTCCCACTCAAGACTGAGTAGTCTGCTCCGGTGTCCACGAGTGCTGATGCGTCGTGGCCGTCGATGACGACGTTTAGGTTGTTGGACACCGTTGCAGGAGCGTCGTTTCGGTCTCTGGTAGCGTTCGAGTGGGGGCCCTCCGACGTTCGTGGAGGATCTTGGCGTCGGTCGTCTTCGGCAACTCCACCTCCAGGGGTTGCCGCGCCTAGTTTCCCCGGCGTGGAGCGAGGGGCGACAGGCTTTCACGTCGGGGTCGGTGCATCGGCGAAGCTGGACGTCGTGGCGAAGGCGACCGGAACTCTCGGCGGGACGCAGGCTCGGGGGACTGAGGTCGTCGCAGGTACTCGTCGATCTCCCGAGGGCGTTCGCCATACCGGGGGCGCGGGTCGTTTGGGTGGAATCCGCGCAGCCCGAGTCGTCGGTATGGGCATCGGCGGTACACATGGTCAGCTTCCCCGCAGTGGTAACACAGCGGGCGTCGGTCGGCCGTCCTCCAGACGTCTGTCTTCCTCGGCGCAGGTTGCTCTGGGTGAACGTGCGCCTGATCTTCCTGTCGTCGGGGGTAGTGCGGCGTTGGGGCGTCTCTTCGGGGTGGCGCCGTGGCTTGGCGGGGAGCTTGCGGCGGTCGTCGGGCCATGGCGGCGTAGCTCAACGTCGGTTCTTCTGGCGTCGTCACGTTGATGGGAATTTCAGGTTGGACCGCCCGTTTGACTTCCTCGCGCACAACCTCGGCGATAGAGAGTGTCGCTGGACGACTCGAGGCTGGCAGCAACCTGCTGAGTTCCTCCCGGACGACGTCCCGGATAATTTTGCGGATGTCCGGGGCTACAGGGAGGTTTCGCCGCTAAACAAGGTGGATGCAGCGACGCCTGGTTGTCGTTGGTAGTGGGAAGCGCGCGCTTGGAGGGCGCGCTCGATGTTGGTCGCCTCCGTGACGAAGGCTTCGACGGTGGTCGGCGGGTTGCGGACGAGGCCTCCGAAGATGTCATCCCTTACACCTCGCATCAGGATCCGCAACTTCTTTTCGTCGGTGGCTTGAGGGTCGGCGCGAGTGACCAGGTGCAGGACATCCTCGACGAAACTGGTGATGGTCTCGTTTGCGCCCTGGGTCCTCATTCGAAGAAGGTCCTCGGCCCTCTCCCGTCGATACTGGTTGGTGAAAGTTCGTCTCAGCTCATTCTTGCAGGCGGTCCACGAGATCAACGAAGTCTCGCGATTCTCGAACCAGTGCCTGGCCGTTCCTTCGAGCGCGAAGTAAAGATTCTGCAGGCGCTGGTCGTCCGTCCATCCGTTGTGCTGGGCCACCCGCTCGTACTGTTGTAGCCAGTCCTCGATGTCTTCATAAGGCTCACCATGGAAGGACGCGGGCGTGCGAGCAGCGACGGGTAGGACAACGACGGGTTGAGTGGTCATCGTCGCGGTCTTCTTCTCTCGTTGCTGCGGCAGGGGTCCGAGTTCCGGAGGTTGGTCTTTGGTACGGCGGCTTGCTCGGACGTTGGCGCCTTCTGTGAAGGGTAGCCTTCCGGGGCTGAGCTTTTCACTCGGCCGGGATGTCTTCGTAGGTGCACGCTTCACGGGCTTAGAAAGCGGTACCCCGCACCTCCACCAAAATGTCACGAAGGACAAGTGATGAGGCGGCGAATAACTGAAGAAACTAAACGTTTAATGGGGCGAACTTGTGCCCAAAAATAAAAAGGAAACAAATGATAACAGCAGAACGTCGCGGGCGTCGAAGTCGGCGTAAGCGCAGAGTCGAACGCTGGGGCGAGACTGACTGCGGCTCGCCACGAGGAGCCCCTTATGTACAGTCAGCACGGAATGAAACCCGAACGCCGGAGCGCGTGGCCTTCGATGCAGGCTGCTCCACCCGGAGGGCCCCTGAGAACTAATGAAAATGAACCTGGGCGCGGGGTGCGGGTCCTACTAAGATGTCCTCAACCCTCGCGCGGGGCGTCTAGGACTTCCGCGTTTCGCCGGTGGCGCGCTAGCGCCGTCACTCGGGGTGCTTTTCTGTGCCGCACTGTCGCCCGGTCGACACCGGGCGGCCGCTTAACCTGGCTATAGCTCTTAGCAATAGGCCCTGCTCAGACAGGGTGATGAATTTATTCCGCTCTGGAATTGGTACGCCTGGCATATCGGTGGTTACCAAAGAGAGCGTCAACGAGCAATTCCTCGCTTTTTAAGATTCGACTCGACTGATACCCTCTCACAAAACATCGGCATTGCTCATAAAAACCGAGGCATCCGCGTCAGTCTGTTGCAGCATTTTTTTTTTTTCATAAAGAGTATGGTCGTGCGAGTAAACAAATTTTATTTCCGCGTTTATGACGTTTCGTTATTTCTCAGACACCGCGCGTGGCGCGTTGTTTACCGGAGCCCCACGCGTGGTTCCGGTGCCACGTCATTAAGCACCACGGGTCTTCTTTGCACGAAATGTTTCAGGTTTAATTTCGCCCTTGCGATACACAAAGCGATAATGAATGACAGCGCTGAGGGGATATCGCTGGTAATCCAATACACAAAGCGAGTGACAGCGCTTTTTGTATCGTATGTGACGGCGCTTACAGCGCGCCGCCGGCGAAACGCGGAAATCCTAGACGCGCCGCGCGAGGGTCGAGCTCATCTTAGTTGGACCCGCACCATCGCACCCCGGCGAATTTTCATTAGTTCTCAGGGGCCCTCCAGGTGGAGCAGCCTGTATCAACGGCCACGCGTTCCGGCGTTCGGGTTTCATTTCGTGCTGACTGCACACGCGTGGGCTTCTGGAATAATCGGCGTACAAGGTTCGGCGCGTCGAACATTCTGACCTCGAACAAGCAACATGGTTCTCGAATTTACCAGAACATTACGTTAGAGTCAACAAAAATCCGTCCCCGCGGCCAGGAATCGAACCCCGGCTATCTGCGTGGAAGGCACGCGCAATAACCGTTAGGCCACGAGCGTTATGCCACCTAGAAATTTACAAGATGTCGTGCAGCTTCAAACATAATTGGCCTTTCGAGTTACGAGAACAACGATCATCGAAACATGCTCAGTGAAGCTAGTTTATTCGACAGAAAGTATATTTTCCGAACAGCGTAAAGAAAGTGACAGAAGTTTAGTACTGTAGAGCACAAAAATGCATGCGGGAAACAACTCACATATTATTTACGTTCTTGCCGGTATTTGACCAATAACTTAGCAGGCACTCTGAAAACAACCTATAATTAGGAGAGAGAAAAAAATAAAGATAAAAGGTGCAACTGTTGTTTTTCTTGTTTCTATCTTTCTTTTTTTCCGCAACTTCCTTGAACACACAAACGGAACTACGAGCTGATTTTATCTTTAGGGACGGGTTGCCTAGAGCTCTGTCTCGGGGAGGCTTATAACTTTATAAAGGAAGTCTTATTGTTTGAAACACCTAGAAAATATATTGACTAACAGGTCTCTCAGTTAGTATTAAAGGGATTTGTGGACGTTTAGAAGCCCAAAATCATAAACATAAAAAAAGGTGCCTAATGTTATTTTTTACTTCGAATGCCTATTATTTTATATTAATTTTCTCTAAGTTGCAAACAAAAATTAAACTTCGCATTTCTGTGGATTGCTGCATAAGGATAATCTTTTCTTTTTTTAACCGGGATGTGTAATAATTAGTATCATTTTAATGAGAATAAAAGCCTGTGGCGATGTTGGAATTTTCATTTCATTTATAAATCCCTCAACGACATAGGACTATTGGTTGCTATCTGGCTATTGGCCCTGCCAACATAATACCGTGAATATGAAGACACACGTGAGAAAGGTCAGCCGTGATGTCGGACACTGTTACGTTAGTGTGTTGAAGCGGAACTCGAGAGTGCCAAGCTGGTGGTGCAAGTTCTTTATGACGAAGTCCGTCACTTCGCGATTCGTTCCCGATTGTTCGTTCTTGCGCTGTCAGTGATTGCATTTGCATACTAAAACAATGGCTGCGTCTCTGTCTCCCCGCAGGGCATGCGGACGGCCGATGACTGTGGTGTATGAAGCGAGTTAGCCCACCTGATCATAGTGCCCCACAAAAAAAGGATGCAGTCGGACACCTCAATCTGCCTAGGGACATCTTATACCCCTTACGCAGATTGCGTTTTAGCGCCAAACTGCTCCTTAGGGGAAGAGTCAGCTTCCTTTTAGAGCGCAGCTCTTAGGCGCCCGTTTCCGGCTTGACCGGCGTCGCCGTCGGCGTAACCGCGTGTTGAATGCAACCCAGGTTGCATGCAACCTGAGCTGCATGCAACTCAGCGTTGCATGTCGCCACAACCACGCGTTGCAGGCAACTCAGGTTGCATGTAACTTGATTGCTTGCAACCCCCAAGGTCCAGTGACCCCAAGCCACGTGACCCCCGAGGTCACGTGGCCTTGAGGAGTTGCAAGCAACTCAGGTTGCATGCAACCTGAGTTGCATGCAACCTGTTGCTTGCAACCCCCAAGGTCACGTGACCCCAAGCCACGTGACCCTCGAGGGTCACGTGACCAGGTCACGTGGCCCTCCAGGTCACGTGACCACGTGACCCCCCAGATCACGTGACCCCCCAGAGACCACGTGACCCCCCAAGGTCACGTGACACCCCCCCCCGTGCCTTCCCTCCTCCTCAAGAGCTGAGCTCTAATTCGGCATTACAGGGAGTTGTAAACGGCTTTCATTTCTTTAGCCATGAGAGAAGGTGTGAAGCTGTCTGACATGGTTCATGTGGTGAAAGTTGTGCTTGACATCTGCCTGGAACTTTCCCAGCGGCATTCGTGGCTGCACTTGAAATCGGAAGGTCAGTGAGCGATGCCACTTCTTCGCGTGGTAAGAAGTAGAGGTGGTTTGTCTTGGTCATCACTGTGGATCCATTGGTGTGCTTGTGCCTCCGTCGGTAAACACATTTTCTTAAAGTAGGAGGCACACTTGTTGACTGCCGAGTCGGCCTTGATATAGGCATCCCTGCGGCGGCGCGTGAGGGGCAAGAGGAGGAGGGCCATCCCCACCACCTCTCTCGCCCATTTTCTGAGGACTGGCGTCTGAGGGTCGCTGCAACGCGGCCTGAGAGGGGCGTTACATGAAGAACTCGATAACAGATCAAAAGAACGCAGGCGCAACATTTTTAGTGCAAAATTAAAATTTCCACCAACAATCACTGAAAACAGCACGTACCCGCACGCCAAAGTTTGCTGCCTTCTTCATGGTGCACTGACTGAAGCGGAAGAGATAAGCCGTCACCCTTGCTTGTCTGAAGACGTCTTCGAAGGCGGAAATTGCCATCCCCTCGAAGACAAAGTGACCCACCTCCTCGCCTCCCACTGCACCATATATGGCACACAAGGCACCGTCGATTACCTCGAACACCTTGTGCAGGCGGCCATGAAGTTATTGGGCATTAACGCCACGACTTGCGGCATCCCTGCTCTCCTAAGGAAACCATAAACGCTGTAGGTCTTTGCAAACTCCGTGGGCTAGTAATCAAAAGTGCCGTCACATATCCAATGCTTTGACTGTGTAGGACCTGCAAGTCCTGCGAGCACGCCACAGTTGACGAGTGGGGGATTAGCTTGCTCACAATAAACAAGCCTCTCGCTGACGTCGTTGCTTTCCCTGGATTCCCAGGTTTCTGCCAGATCTTTCCAAACAGCCGGCGGGTCACCCACTCCGTGGAGGGTTGGGTAGAGCTTGTTGATTTTGCGTTATGACTGCGATCTCAGAGATGTAAATATAAAGCAAGAGTGAACAATTTAATCTGAAACAATCGTTAAGGGACGAAACCCTTCAGAAGCCGCTACATTAAGCCTTGTACATGTAACTATACATAACCTTTTCTAGGTTGGAACCAGTCTGTAATAACTAAAGGTATTGTGTTTGCTAAGGAAAGTACAAACAAAGTACAATATTGAGTTGTATAACGCTCAAATGCGAGTTACTAGAAATTAACAGATTCGGTTATTCAATTATCCGAGAGCGACAAAGCATACTATTTGAGGACACCCTATATGTGTTTATACAACTTCTTAGTAACTATAGCTACGTGGAAATTCGCAAAGAGCAGCATCGACAAAATTATAAATTATTTTGTGCATATCAATCATTTAATATTTTAATCTGATATTAAAAAGTATCCATGCGGCAACCGCAGATATTGCAAAAACCCATTATTTTCGCGGTCCTATTTTTTGCGAATTAAGCAGCGGTGTCATATTGGCAACCATTAAAGTTCGAGATTTTTAAATGATGGACTGAGCATCTGTTGACAATAGAAACCGTCACGCGCACTAAAGTTCACGAATTTTACAATTCACGCAATTCGCGAAAAATAGGGGCTCGCGAACGTTATGTGTTTTACTGTAATTACAGTGTTGATGAATTGAACCGATCGATGAGACTAATATTTTAAGTCTTGCAGCAAAAAAAGTCTATTTTCTGTTAGACTTTTTTCTATAATATATTCTATTTCTTACTTTCTGTAAAAGAAGAAAAAATTATCTGGTAATCTTGGTGTCTGACAAGGTCTTTGCCATATCTGTCTGAAAAAAAGCAAACTAGCAGTTTAAGAACGACTTGTCTGCGTGGTGCATTCATAAAAGACAGCACTTAGTACGCTCCCAAGAGAAGACTCGCAGCGCAAATATTTTGCAGTATATAACCTTGGTCGGTCACAGTGCTACCAGCCACGCTCCACGCTTTTCTTCGCATCTAATGACCTCATGTAGGCAGACAGAAACTTGAGCTTATCCCTGAAACCCGATGCCAAGCTAGCTCAGACAACCTATCTTGCTTAAGACATTTTCAGTCCTAGAATGGGATAGTACACAACTGCAATCTTCATAGTAGCAGCATCACGTACCCCAAACACTCTTGAAGTTTACGATGAGCAACCCCAGCACGATCACCTCTGCGGTCCCGATTTTCATCCTTGGTAAGTGCTTTAAGACACATTTTTTCATCAAAATTACGAAGTATGATAGCGCTTTTAAATACACAATAACTAGTAGGGCTGGTGTTGATTACAAATTTTATGCCAATTAATCGCCACCCTTTAATCGATTAATTAATCGAATAATCGGTTTCGTTCATTCCCAGGAATAGTATTTCTTAAAAAGTAAAAATTGAATTTGTTGCCTTTGCTGAATATGTGAGAAACGGCAACATGTACCATTTCGTAGTTTCAATAAATCTTGACGTGTAGTTGAGAAGTCATAAGTAGGGTTCCGTGTTTTCGGTTTATACCGATAATCACCGAAAAATAACCCCCGAAGGATTTTTCCCGAAATCGGTAAAAACCGAAAAACATCGAATTAGAGGCTTGCTTTGAAGAAGAAAAACCGCAGTTTCACAGCAGGAGATCTTTGATAAATAACTTTCTTTGTGTCCAATCCAAGCACCGACCGTACTGAACTGACCGCGACGCTGCTTGTTTCCTTGGAAATTGTTTCTATAGTGCCTTAATAAATAGTAAATAACGCATAGAACGTCGCGTTTTCTAGAGCGCCCCCGATAAACCCCGGTTGGTGTGTTTATTGGGGCTCATATCGATAAAAACCCCGATGTGTGGGTCGGTGTCTATTCGTGATATCACAAATAGACACCGAAAAACACCGAATTCAGGCAAAAACATAAACACCGAAAAATAACCCCCGAATGTGAAGAAAAATAAGTACCGAAAACACGGAACCCTAGTCATAAGACACCTAAATTAAAAAATTATTACATCAGCCGGGAATGCAAATAAGTTCCGTGATAATCTCCAGCAATACCGAACTCCTTTGATTGCTCCAGTTTCTGCCGCGCTAAACGGACCCTACAGCACTCTTCCCCGGCTCATACTTGGGCCAGTTCGGCTCAAGCTTGGGACAGGCTTGAAGCAAATTGTCTCTAGCTCGCGCCAGCCTGGCCCAAGCCTGGGCCGAGCAAGTGTGCTTGGGAACACTTGCACGGCGTTGAAGTGGCTGGAAAAGCATGTAACCTTCTCCACATGTTTGCAGCTACAAATCTCACACCTTTAGTTTACTTTCGGTCGAAATTTCACTTAAAGTTTGCCTTGATACAGGTGTACTCGTCCATCATTAAGAGGAGAAACCGTTCAATTTTTATTTTAGTATTTGTAAAAGTTTAATCGATTGACCCGTTGAAAATATTATTTGCGTTTAAGACATTAGTTGATTCATCGGTAGGTTAATTGAATGAATATAAATAGCTAGGTATAAAATGACTCAATAATAATGCTCGACATTTGAACGATTAACCAACCGATTCATCGATCAAATGCCCTGCCTTTGTAATTAGTAATTTTGTACTGTGTGATTTGTATTCAGTCAAGAAAACGCACTATTCACGCACAGTATTGACAGCAGCGTTAAGCCTAGGTGCGTTTAGAGCTTACTTATTTCAAGTGTACTATGAAGGCTCGAATTATTACTAACATTACATCACCATTACCTAATACATCAGTTATCTTCTACCGCAGGGCTAAACGTAGCAAATGTTTAGTGCACAAAACAATGACAGAGTTAACTTTCTACTTTACTACTTCTTTAATATCCCTGATTTTTAACAGACTTTCTGCGGTCCAAACCGTGCTGAGAGCAATAAATATTTAAATTAAAACAGGATTTATGCCTGTGGAAAAATGCTGATGTTGAGCATAAGACACGAGTTTATTAGTGAAAGCTAGTGTTGTTCGACATTCTGAATGAGTCAGAGATAAATGTTAATTTATGTTTTATGCTATACGCGCAAACGTTAGGTCTACTTATACTTACATTTGTAGTAATTATAGAATCACCAGGAGGAATGTAATAGCCATTCTCCCGGGAACAGTGCCTTATCATGACCCAGAGAACCCAACACGGAAAAACGGGATAACGTAAAGAACGCAGTCAATCATTTTTAATTTGCATATATAATATTGATTGTGAGCTTGTGCGAAAACCGCGTCGATTTCTGGTTCCACATGTTCAGCTTAAAACATTTACAGAAGACAGACTTTTATTGATCAGTTGCCAAGCATCAATTAAAGTAATATCGTATTTTTAGTATCCAATTAATCTGTAGAAACCAAAACGCACTCCTGAAAATATCTACCAGTTCGTATTGACAACCCGGCAGTGATTTTCTAAAAAAAAATCGTTTGTATAAGTCGCACCTTCATGCTAACAATCGGGCGTCAGACGATGGGCATCTCGGCAGGAATTCGGACACGTGACCGAGAGATTCGTCTGCCGGACCTTTTAGTAGAAGCCATCGTAGCATGTGACCGCATTTATTTCTGCATCCTACTACTTGTTCAGGTAAACTTAAAATATTAAGGAGGTGGATCTTGTGATGATCATCGATAGTCGTAACTCTAAGACCCCTAGAATACCTAAATTTTCATTCATACGTTTCTTTTTTCCTATTTCCCTAATAAAATGTCACCAAACTTCGCTTTACACCCTTTTTCTAACATTACTACCTTATCAGAGGGGCCATACATACACATGTTTTGGAGTTCCGCCCTAAAAAGGTACACCTTCTATTTTTTGAATACCAAGATTTTACCTTTTCATGTAATGGTGTTTAGTATTTGTAAATTCAAAATAGACTGAAAAAATGAGAAAGAAAGGTGATACCAATACCCCCATTTGAAATATTCCGTGCTTTTCAGTGGCATGATGCCACTTACAGGCATCACTAGATTTCTAGAAAACGCAATATTTCGCGCTCGTTTTCGTGCTGCTGAGTGTGTATTGAAGACAACTTCCACATAAAATATGTCACCCTTTGGAACGTCTCGCCAATCACATCGAGAACATATTCTGCAGAACATGTTCGCACGTCGGAACTAGGGAAAATGAGTTCTAGAGGACGTGCCCGCGATTTATTAATTTTAAATAAATACCTGTATGGGGTAATCCATTGCCCTGTCCTTATGCCATATGTTCATGTTCGCGGTCCAAGGAATAGGTCTGCAACTTTCTTCTACTTTTTGTTTGTTAATCAAATCATCTCAATTAGCCCCATGACCCTCATGCACCACTTGAATAACCGCCTCGGTGTATTAGATATTCACGTTTTTAACTCCATGCTTTTAGCATTTAAGTTGCCTGACTGATTTGTGATTCATGACCAAGGTATCAGCTGTTCATGAACACATTAAATAAACAAATGATTGAGTAAAAACATTAATGTCCCAGTGGCAGCCTGAGTCATGTTATTAGTGTTCCAAGTTGTGGCTTAAATTAAACAAGAAAGTCTGAAGAAAAATGCAAAATTTGCTTTCTCGAAAAGCCTAGTTTGACTCAATTTGAGAAACACTTTCATCTAAATGTATTTGTCTGTTGAAAAATTTTTAAAAGGTCGACTTAAACCATATCATGTTCTCTTCTCCCGCGGGCTTCGCTATTTGTGGCGACTTCAGGAACTGGTACACACTCGAAAATACGCCATAAACAACGTTACTAAACCACTCGGTTGGGAAACTCGCCCTTGAAACCTGGGCCGCTGGCGTCCACCGAGACCGAGCTAAATACGATAACAGCGCCACCCTTTAGCGATGAGTTGAAACATGAAAGTTGCTTTATATGGCTACTGCAAGATGGCCCTGCGAGATGGCGCCACCGGCCCTTCCGTGACTCGACGGAACCAGTAAGTGCAGCCGTGCAGCTCACGGAGTGGCCGCTGCGGGAGAAATGGCAGCGTTGCGATCGCCATTAGCTCGGTACTGGGATAAGGATCGGCGCCACTTTTTCAGAGCAGGCTCTATGGCAGTTTCCCAACTGAGGGGTTCTAGTAACGCTGGCCAAAAACGAAGCAAGTATGCGTTTTCGAAGCCCACGGGAGTTTGGTAGCAAGCGTCTGGAAAGAAAATTGTCAGGCACCTCCTTCTTTTGCAACGATGATACTTTTAAATTAGGTACATCTGCGACTAAACTATGCAACTTGTGGCATATAGAATGTTTCTATCACTTATATTTAATATTTATTTTATATACAGAAACTAAAGTGCAGTAACGAAAACGCTCCTCGGACCCTCTAAGCTACGCTGCCCTGGAGTGATCTGATAGGCCACGTATTGCGATATCGGTGACATTACCTCTCGAAATGCCACGGCCTTAGCTCAAGGTAGTGTCCACCAAGCGAAGGAGAGAAACAGGAAACAGAGAATTTTTTTTAAAAGTGACGTCATGTTAGGGGTTTGGTGTCCCTCTTTTTCTTTCATTTGGCTCGGAGATGCCAACGATGACGTAACGACGTCTTAGCATCTAAAAAACAGAAGAAACGTTCGCAGGCTGCACTGTGACAATCCCTCCCAATCGTTACTATAATAATAAAGACCCACACTATGATATGGCCAATTCCAGTCTTATAACTTAATTAAGAAAGACAAAAACCACAAAATGCCGATTAAAATTTATTTTTAAAGGTAACTAAAGCTTGCAGTTCAAGGAATCAAGAAGCTGTAGCCAAAGTTCAATGAAAATAATTTAATAACAATATGTTCAACTTGATCTCCGAGGTCAATTAAATAATGTTTTACTGCCGATTTGCCCGTTGTTCAAAGACCATGTGAAGAAGCAGGTTTTACAAGTTGTCTTGGTCATGCGTCTGATCGGTACAAATGACAATGAATGTACAATTCCCATAGGAGTGATCTGCACCTCAGCTGCTATGGAACTCAACATAGCAGAGGGAACAAATGCGACTGCAAGTAAATAATTCATCTTTTTTTCTGGGTGAGTTCTGTTACTTATTTCTGGTCGTATATTTAAACAAACATAGTTGGCATTTTGTACTTTAAAACACTAGGTTTCGTTTTGGAGGCATTTAGAGAAGCCTGTTGTGGACACAGACGCAGTTGCCATCCTCTAGCCAAACGAACAATAATTAAAAGGAGTGAAAACAACGTCATTTTGACTCGATTCGGTTTACCAAAAGCTTTCATGAGCAATTGCGATGAATAAAACTCTTTCAAAGGCGAGCACTAGTATAGCTGCAGCGGAAATTGTTCAGTTGTGATATATTTCGTGCAGGCACTCAGGCATGTTTTGGGCAACAGTGTTCTTCAGCTTTCGACAGGAGCTCTGGTTTGATCACCGTATTTTACCCTCAAAGATCTGCCCGAAGAATAGGGAGTGTAGATTTTGGTAAGTGGGATTCGATAAAGGGTCCATTAAAGCATTGAATACGTTTCAACAGAATCATCTAAAATCAAAAATGTTTCAGTTCATCAGTACCTTCCGTTTATTTGCCCAATACATTTTACGGGTACATCAATGCCCCAGCAGCTGACGTCTCCATGACATCAAAATTAACTGTCCCAATAAATGTTTTTTTTCCGATCCGCTTTTCACAGTGCATTGTTTAATAAAAAAATTCCGGCGCGAATGGCTATAACAATGTCGAGTTATAAACCTGCAAACACACCAAGCTTTAAATTTCAAAACAAAATTATACGAAGTTAATTGCAAACTTTAGTTGGCCAACAAGCTAATTCCATCATTTCGCTTCGTTCAAATGATTTTGGACCGACTAAGAAAACCATTGTATATGCTCTGACCAGTGGCGTACGCATGGATTTCATTTCGGGGGGAGAGGGAGGGGGGGGGGGGGGGCGTGACCAGCTTGAGAGCAAGGGTGGACAAGATAAAAAGAAAAAAGAAAGTTTTTTTTTCCCACTAACTATGCATTCTTCTGTTAAGTAATTAAAATAAAGTTGTCATTTGGTTTGGGATGATTATGATACATAAAAATGATGCCCCGGAAATTCCCCACCAGGAAGGCATTTTCATTTTACTTTTTTATTTTACAAGCTCTCGTCAAAAAGAAAACACCAGAGTTAGCAGAAAACAAGAATCATAAAAAACAAATATTTTGTAAAGCACGACTCCAATGCATGAAGCCTCCAGTCAGCAGAGGCTGATAAAGCAATAGATGCCTATGTAGAAACGCGGAACACCTTGATGGATAGACGATAAACGGTGGAAAGCTGCTCCACCATATGTTACTCCCTATCTTAACACCGATCTAACCGACAAAAAGTCTCACGTGATTCGGTTCATCGGTGTCGATTTCTACAGGGTTCCCGAAGTCCCGCCTCACAAATGTCGTACTAATAATAATTTTTGTTTGCACGAGAAAGTTTGCCCGCTCAGCGTCGTGCAAGGATAGACAGAAAAGGTCAGTACTCTTACGCATGCGCCCTGCTAGCCGCCATGCTGAGTAGGGTGTAAACATAAACAAACAGTAGTCGTAACTACAAGATAAGAATGTCGAATCTGCACGTGTGGAAACAGCTAATGATCAGAACCCTAGAGGGGAAGATAAAACGACTGGCTGTGCCCCAACCCACCCCGACGCAGACCACGGCGGAGGCCCCAGCCACAAGCCCAAACCCGCGAACGCACCGCTGTGTGTGGTGCATCCCGCGCAGCCGAGCCCGCCACCGCGGCCCCCGCCACGCCCCGCCCCAGGGTGACACGAAGCACGTGCGAAGACCCTTGGGTGAACCCCTTACGGGACATTAACTCGTGAAGATATGCTGGCCATATCGTCTGCATAGCTCATGGGATTCCTCCCTGCCCCTGCGGAAGAGGCTTGCGCTCCCTCAGCGGAACAGAGAGAAGCTCACCTACGCGAAAGTCAAGGAAGTCACACAGCGCAACAAAGGGGCGATGTAAAATGGTTTACACACTCACATATTGCACTTGGCTCTCGTCCTGAGGCAGCAGGTCGCACACTCGCGCCCTTATCTCGCGCGGTTCTCAAACTGCCGATGACAACTTCCGTACTCGAACCTTGAACCGCAAATCCCGCTCATTTAGGCGCCTATATTCACTTTGCTAAGGCTTTTCCCGCCATTCGAGGAGCCAATCAGATATCGCTCTTTTTTAGACCAATGGGAGCCACGCGGTACAAAACAAACAGACAATACAAAATCCAATTAAGAAAGGACACGTGCCTAGATCCCCGAAAACTCCCCACAACCTTCGCCCTAACTGTCGACCGTCAGCCGGACAGCGCTTCCAAGAAAAACCCCTCGTCAAAGCAAGAGCAATACCCACGCTTCTTTTCAAAATAAAAAAAGGCTACAAAACATCGAGGGGCCCCGCTGCGCTCGAGCGAAGCACAGCGCATGGTACGCACCCAGAGCGGGGGTCCTCGAGGAACAATTAAGACAGGGGACTCGGGGGCCGCTTTGTGGCGACGGTAAACCAGCTTTGGCGGCTCCGCGAGAGGGACATGGGCCACTCGCGAAGCATTAAAAGTAGAAGTAAAGGAATATATTTGTTAATTGATTATTCTCCAGTCATACTAGATAAAAGGCGTTAAAACTACGCATTATTTATTGTGTTTACTAAGGCATAAATGGCATATTGCATACCGTTCCCTTTTTATTTCCTTTTTTTTTGTTTACAACTTCTCCACGAAGTTTGATATTGATAAACCCAAGAGTTAGTGACCTCGCCGACTCCCCCCTCCCCCCCTCGAAAATTTCGCGGGGGGCCGCGTGCCCGCCCCCCCCCCCCCCCCCCTGTGTACGCCACTGGCTCTGACACTATTCATATTCGTAAATATAGAAACGCTAATACGAGCCATGGACAGCAGGTTAGGAACCAACTGTGTAAATACATCCCTTGTTTGTCATGTTGGAATGAAGAGATGTTATCTGAAGACTGTTCAAAATATTATTAACGCCCTTGGGTCACGAGTAGACGCAGAGCTTTACTGTCCATTGTCCCTTACTGGTAAAGTGACAAGACCTGGGCACCGAACAATGGTTAAATTTGTCAGAGCCTTCCTGTATAATGAGGAAGTTTCTCTTCCCTTTCCGTTTGTGTCACGGCGGCGGATGACAAACGTCGACGAGCATTCATAAGTATTTTGTACCACTTTTTAATAAAAGCAGTTTTCTAGACAACGATTGCTTTCTTAAGCGGGAGAGACATGGAGAACGTTCCTTACTGGTAGCAGACAGTTTAAGTTTTTTTTTCTTTAATAAGACATTAAGTTCCAAAACCTATGGCCAAGAAAACGTCTCAATTTATTTTTCTAAATAAAAAATGTGTTTTGTAGCGGCACGTTTTGTTTACTATCTGTGATCTCAACCTTGATTGCTTGTTATGCACGACTCACATATAATTATAAAAGAATGTTCATAAGTAACGGAGGCGTCCATATTGCGAGGGTGTTTATCCGGTATATATTTGTTCATGAAATCTGGACAAAATTTCACGCATGGCCGGTACGAGTACAACCGAACTGCTCACGCAAGAACAGCGTCGACTTGTGTCGCAATTTTTACGAAGCTGTGCTCTTTTTTCTAACAATATTAACGATATATGAGTATATTGAAAACGTTGCCCATAGGCTATCTTGTAACCCAGACCAAGCAGCCGGAACCAAGACATCTAATCACAACCCGTGATTGCTGGATTTTTTGTCGATTTCGCGTCTGCAGATTGACCTACATAAAACAATTTAAAAAATGGGGTTAATTCTGGCAAAACCTTTTACTGTGCTACTGCAGGGATTCTGGAAAACATAATTACCGGCGTTTTAACGCCAGTGGACGGAAAGTTTGGTGACAGAAATAAAGTCGTTTGCAAAGGCTAAAGTTAACATGTTTACAAGTTGATATAATATTTTTCAGGGATAAAAGATGTGGGTTTTATTCCGTTGAAGCCGAACTCTGCCCTTGTTACTTGGACGGCCCTATGGGACAAGATGACTTTCAATGTAAGTATTAAAACATAGCAAATACATAAAACCTATTTTAGCAGTTTAATATAAAGTGTACAAAAAACACCTAGTGGATTAAAACATCTACTGCGATAAAGAATCCTATATGGTAAATTTCTTACATAACTCTAGATGCAAAAAGCGTCCTCTTACGGTATTTTAGGAATGTCCATTAACAAAGTCGAGCAACTGCCCAAGTAGCACAGTGCATTGTGAAAAAGCAAATCAAATGCCAAATCTTGGCTCAAAAAGTAAAAATAAAAACTTGTTATACACAGACTGATATTCTTTGGCCAGATCTCGGTATTTCCTCCTAAATTGGAAGCAAAGTGCCACAGGTATGCCCCTGTCAGAGGGGCTAATTTAATTCACTTCAGCCGAGTGCACTTCAGCTTACCGAATCTCACTTCAAGTGTTTCGATGCCACACGGGAAAAATTAGGTTCGCTCGCAAATTATGTCAATAACGATGGGTATAAGTACTTTTGGCACGTAAAATGTGTATTTAATGAAGACACGTTACAAAATAACGTTCTATTTATGAACGGTCTTTACGCCAATTGGATGACTCTGATCGATCAACGCAAACCAAGATAAAAAGAAAAATATCCAACATCGGCGCTACGCTCTGTCCCACTAGGGTCTACGAAAAAGCCCTGACACTGCCTTGTTAAATCAGCATTATCGCGCTACATGCTGGAACGAATGCAAGCTCTATCCTCCTCTGCTAACCAAGATAACAATGAAACGACTGATAACAAAGCTATGGCTCTCGGTCTTCGTCTTTTATTGATTTACCGCAGCGCGAATTTTGGTATAGAACTTGAGCTCTATTCTGTTAAGCTCTTATCCACCGCACTATATTTTTTAATGGCCCGTCTTTTGTATTTTCGAAGAAATTCTTAATAATATCTTAATACAATTTACTCCACGTTTTAGGTGTCTGTGGTGCTATGTTTTACTGTTGAATAACTACTATGGAGGTTACATACTGATCGAGTGAAGTAAGTTCGTCAAATTTACGAGAAAACAAGGGTGTTACTCAGGAAGACTTTCGTGTTGCACACTACAGAATTTGACACTAAATACAAGTGCACTTGGATGGAAGTGCAATAAATTAGCCCTTCTGACTAGAGTATTAGAATAAACTGTGTGGCTCTCATGTCGTCACCTGGCTTCTTTAGGCCTAGTTTCTGAGGGAATGCCATCATTGGGCTTAAATTGTGGTTCGATATTAATTTAAAAATGACGAACTAAATTTTCACACAAATATAAAAACTAGGCTTTGGGTATTTCTTTTTTGACGGGTTGAGGTGGCATCCTTGCTAAATATCTGGCACTTTGGCAATTATATGGCTAACCTGAGAAAAACTCACAATTAATAAAAAAGTAGTACTTTGGCAAAAAATTACGCCATGGGACCATACCTCACGAGATCCAAGTTAGGGTTATATTGAGAAGATCTTTAGAGTGTTCCGCTGGTTGGTAAAGCTTTTCCTCAGAAATATCCATTAAAATATTTTCACGCATTACCCGACGCCCATTCAAGGAGGGTTAAAGTTCAGGAAGGAAGGATCCCTTTATTTAAACGCTGTTGGGTCGCTCTATAATAATCGCCGCCCGATCGGTCTGCTTCGCTCGTCTTCCAAAGAGTGACACTACACAACGAGAGGACAGCAAAAGAGTTTACTGTACTTCCCGCTTGCCCGTCTTCGAGAGTCGGCAATCGCGGCCCGCCGACCTTGGTTGACACCCGCCGTTCAGAGCTCGCAGTCGGAGTTCGTGTCCTGGTGTGCGAATCGTCCTTCCCACGCCGGAGCTGCATAGGCCAGCTGTTCCAGGATATCATAGCCCAAGTATCGCTGCGGAACCACTCCGTGGTCGTCGTTGCCTAGGCCGGTATGGCCAGGGCTTGCCGTCCCCGACGTGTCCCCAATTTACGCTATTGCCCATGCGCGTCGGGTTTTCCGGGTCGGTCAGAAGAGCACCGCCGTCTGTCAGAACCTTTGGCGGTTCAAATTTTGTGGGCCAACTCACTGCGTCGTACCTTTCCGAACAAAGCGTGAGTGCTTCCCACTCATAATGAAGTAGTCCATGACGGTGTCTACGTGGGCCGATGTGTCGTGACCATAATGATGTTAAAGTTGTTGCGGACCTTTCCTCAAGCATCGCTTCGATGACTGGCGACTTTTGTAGAGGGTCCTCGCAAAGTTGCTCTGCGGCAACTCCACCTCCAAGGGCTGCTACTCTCAGTTTCCCCAACGAGGTTCGAGAGGCTCTCACGACGGCGTCTGTGGATTGACGAAGTTGTACGCCGTGGTGACGGCGACTGAGGTCCGCGGTGAGGTACAGAAAGGAGATACTGAGGTCGTCGAAGGTACTCGTCGATTTCCCTCGGTCGCTTACGGTAGGTTGCGTGGGCGTGTGTCGTTCGGGTGTAAGTCGCGCAGCCCTGGTTGATGGTAGGGGCAACGGCGGTAGATGTAGTATGACTCCCCGTAATGGTAGCACAGCGACCGGCGATCGGCCGTTTGCCACACGTCGGTCTTCCTCGGCGCAGCTGGTTCCGAGCGGCGTACTGCGGCCTGGTCGTCTTGGCGTAGAACATACTCTTCGTCGGACTGTCCCGTCGAGGAGGCGCCGAGTACTGACGGCGCACTAATGCTGGCTTCATGGTAATCACGGTGTACGTCGCCGACGGCGCTTCTTCAAGTGCTGTTGCTAGGTTTATGGAAGCCTCAAGCCGAATGGCTCGTTTGACCACCTTCTGTACCACTTCGGCGAAGGAGAATGAAGACGGGCGATCTGCAGCAGGGAGACATTTCCTGAGTTCCTCCCGGATGATGTCGCACATCATTTCTCGAATGCACAGAAGCAGGCCGGTGCTGGTTTCGAGGCTAGCAAACGCACAGACGGTGACGTTGGACAGTCGCTGATAGTGGGTGGCTCGCGCTTGGAGGACCCGCGAAAAGTTTATGGCCTCCGTAACGAATGCGTCGGCTGTAGCAAGCGAGTTTCAGACAATGCCCCGAAGATGCTTTTTTTTTTTTTTACTCCTCGCATAATATATTGAGCTCCACGCTTCCTGCATTTGGGGATCCGCGCGGTTCAATAGCAGGACCACGTCTTCAACGAAGGTGTCAACGCTTTTATTAGGTCGTTAACTTCTGGCCAGGAGTAGTTCTGCGCGTTCGCGAGGCTGCCGGATCGCGAGGACATGCTGCAGTTGCTCTTTGCAACGTTTCGTAGGAGGTGGGTGATGCTTCGTGATTTTGGATCCAGAGACAGGCCGTTTCATCCAGTGAGAAGTAGGTGTTTTGGACACTCTGCTCTGGTTTCCACGGGTTATGCCGTGCTACCTGTCGTACTGCTGTATGCAGTCGTCAAGGTATTCGTAAACTTCTCCATGGTAGGGCGTCGGCGTACAAGGTGCGATGGGCAGGAACACGACGGGGAATGCAGCAACAGGCGTTTCGATTGGCTAGCCCTGGAAAACCTATCCTGGTTCGTCGACTTTTTCATTTGTACTTTCACGAATAGACCAAATGCAGGTGGCTGGCCTTGGGTACGGTGGCTTGCTCGGGTTTCGGGTTCCGCGCGGTCTACTTTTGGGGATAGCTCTACTTGCAATTTTTCTGCGCGGCTCGGGGTCGCACTTTCTTCACTGCTCCTCGTGGGTGTACGAAGTAAGGGTATATAAATTACCCCGCACCTCCACCAGAATTGCTACGCATGGACAAGTGCCGACAAGCGTCAAACTAAAATTAAAGTTTTAATCGGCGATCATGTGCCAGAAGCAAAAGAAGGAATGGGCGTCGAGAAAGCAGCAGTGAGCCTCGATGGCGGCAGTAGCGAGCGGCGGCGTGCCGGCGTGACAGCTGGATGGCGTGAGAGTGCAAGAGTCTTTGAGTGAGTCGGCAAGGCGACGCCGGACTCATTATCTATTTTCCTCGGAATCCTTATCAATTACACTCGGTGTAAAGAGAAGCACGAATCTTCTAGAGGTACGGATAACAGTTCCTTCTCGGCCATGCAGGCGGCCAATATAGCACTCTAATAAACTGATTCAGTAACCTCTTTGTCTGCAAACCATCGATGCGTTATTGTTCTCGATGTTGCAAATCTATACACGAACTCAACTCTCCTACGTCACGCCGCGGTGGTGGCGCGTCGGGCGCACTTCCGGTCTGGAGCGGTGGGCAGAAGTCGCCGTGCGAGGCATGCATTCCTGTGTTTTTTTTAAAGAAACCAGACAAAAAACCTGCCTTCCCGTCAAAATGCTGCGACGGGGGCTGTACCAAGAGGGTCTGATGTATTTTTTTGTACCAACATGAACGAGAGGAAACCACCAGGTTGTCCGGACCACCCACGGGTTCAGTGCGTCTTCAAATTCACACGGCCGCCTGATCGTTTGAACTGTCGTCTGCTCTTTCAAACTTGTCTGCTTTTTTCTCGTCTGCTCGTTCAAACAAAAGCGGCCCGTAGACCAAACTTTGACCCGGTGATTGCAATAAGAAGTAATTGCAGGCCTCAAAAGACATAAGTAGGCTCGGTGCAAACAGCAGATACAAGATGTTGATCATTGGTACCAGTGGCCATCACCGACTCGTTGCGCTTGGTCTGTTCCCGTTTCCGATTTTC
>JAZHYW010015285.1:0-21525 GCA_037355805.1 Ixodes ricinus
CCCCGCCCTACTGCGCTGTGATTGGTCGGATCGGGTTAGGCTCCGCCCTCCTGCGCTGTGATTGGTCGGATCGGGTTAGGCTCCGCCCTCCTGCGCTCTGATTGGTCGCTGTGCAAACTGGTACACTTATTCTACTACTTAACAACTTTACTGTTCATGCGTTGAGTCTTGCTTGACTAATAAAACATTATTTCCTGAATTTGGCAAATGGAAACCTTGGCATAATAATTAATGTGTTACTGTGGTGTGCCTGCATGTCTTCCTTTTTGTTTGTCCGAAAACAAAAATTGAGCCTTTCATTATACGCCTTTTATTCACTACGCGACGGTCTTCTTTTTTCCCACAGTCGGGTGCGTCCACGAGAGCAAGCTCATTTACGATAAGCTGTGCAAGATGATGTGCCCGAATCCATGCGAGTAAGTTGGCCACCTGAAGGCACGTCTTCTACGCCCAAGTCCGACGGAAAGACGACTTTGTGCAGGGTCCTTTTGTCATTTCATATGGGAGATTTAGGCAGTTTTGACAGGTGGTTACAAGATAGTCCTAGTTGCGAGCTGTACCAAACGACGGGACGAATTGGACGCTATCCAAGTCGGTCTCCGGGTAAACCCTTGGGCACGCAGGGGATAGGTTAGGGTTGGCAAGTGACGTAAAATAAAGTGGAAATGCTGACGACCCATTCATTAACGTTCTGTAGCAATAAATTTCATCGGTATCGGACTTATCGAATTAATCTACTAGAAGTTCGTATTTGGTGCCTTAGCGGACTCCGGACATCCTAACTTCGCCCGACAATAGGTCGCAAAGCAGGATTGAATTGCCTACATTATAACAACAGCTACGGCATATTTTGATTTGATTTCTAATTGGAATGTGCCCGTTAAACCAAATATTTGAAAAGTTGATTAGAAAAGCAGTTTTTAGGTAATTAATTTGCTAATTATACTTTGCACGCGACGTCCGCCGCGGACGATAACGTTATCTCGAAGGAATCACTTATCTATATCAAGTTCTTCTACTTGGTGATTACTTGGGTAAGTATTAGTATAAGAAGTTAAGTATTAGTGGAAACAAAAAATATACAAAAATAATTTTTAAAAACTGCAATGCGCAACTATATACAATATATTATTATCACCATACAATCGCTAATAGTATCGTAGATATTGTATGTTTAATCAGTTTTCGAAGTTTGCTAAAACAAGCTTCAACAATGTTTTTTGTTGCCTTAGATTCTATTCAGGGTGAACAAAAGCTTTAGAGAAGGTAATTGAGAAACAGTGCGGTAAACGACAAACACGAGCGGCTGCATCTACCAGTAAAACTTGAATGGCGAATATATCTGAACTACGCTAGACTCGAACCGCATGACAAATTATGTGTCGAGACGTATTTATGTAACGAGATGCCGAAGAATTGTAATCTCAACTAAATTCCCTTGATCCTTGGGAAGCTGTATGATCGCCATTTTGGTCCAAAAACTTGGAGTATCTCTTTGACCTCTTTTTTTCTCGGTGGGTCGATCCGAAATCCCATTCACAAGTTGCTTAATGAAGATATTTCTTGCATACCGAGATTTTGTTATCCACACACCGGCGAACCAAGCGCACGTATTCGCACCATGACCACATGCTACCTTGGAAATTGGCGGCTTTGAAAAAGTAGTTTCTGTCTTAAAATACGGAAGAACAATATCGTTGTAAGAGATTTGTGAAAATAAGCATGATTGATAAGTTGACTGCATACACAGTGCCAAAGACGCTGCTATTGGCGAGGAACGCTTTCAGTGTGCAGGAACGTGCCATAGCAATCGTGGCACGTCTGGTTCAGAACGACCCTTTCGAAAATTTTAAAAGACCGAAATGGCAATTTCCATGGTTGCAGAGACCAAACAACCGATATCTTCGTGAGGTTTCGGCCGTCTCTATGTTGATATATGTTTGCGTCCGGCTAGCAGGCAGGGCAAGTGTCGCTACTTTCTCAGGATCCAGTGAGTTTATTCGCAACGCGGGATGTCATCGTGATAACCCGTCGATCTACTCCTTTCCTTTTCACTGTTATCACAGGCCACGTGACCTGTTTATTTGCGCATATTCCCGGCTGGTGGAATAAACGGGAGATTCACGCGGTCACCCAATGTTGCGTGTTTGGCATGGTGGCAGCGGTGGGATCGCGGCCGGCTGCTACGAAATGCCGCTAACGGCAAGAACGGACCCTCAAGCAACAACAACAGAAGCAGAGCAGTCCTAGTCATCGCTTTAGCCGGCGTCACGTCGACATGACAGGACTCAAGGCTCCGAAGCCATTCGACTTCCAGAACGCAGCAGACTGGCCCGACTTAATGGACGAGTTCGACGACCACAGAACCTGTGGTCTGCTCGAGAAACCTGAAGAGGTTTAAGTAAAATCGCTTCTTTATACGATGGGCCGGAAGTCGCAGAAGATTCTTCGGTCGCTAGGTACAAAGGACAAAAAATTAAAAACGTTGGAGCTCATAAAATTTCGGATTTCGGGGGTACTTCGTCCGCACAAAAAATACGAAGTACGAAAACGCACGTTTCAACTAAAGGCGAGAGCAACCAGGAGAAATTGTAGACCATGACTCGCTCCTTCGCTTCATTAAGGAGGCTCGCCTGACACACTTCATTTAATCCCCATCCCCCACCCCAGGACACACCGACGGCTTAAGCCCAGCTGACCTGACCCGGGTGTTTCTTTCCTCTGTTATTACTATTAAAGACATTTTCACGCACACGGTAGACCATTTCGCGACATAGCTACACAAGCTAGCAGAACGCTTTCCAGTTCAATGACATGAGCAAACGTCTCACCAGGGACCGATTCGTAGTCGGTCTTTTAGACCAAACGCTCTCGGAAGAGCTTGAAATGAATCCAAAGTTGACGTTACACAGAGCTCTATCGAAAGCTCGTACAAGTGAGACTATAAAAAAGAAGCAAGCCGAAATAACCGGACATGAGTCAGCAAGCCCGGCAGCGTGTGTCGTCAAACAAAAAAGACTGCTACGAAGAGGGAGATGTCGGCTTCCCCAAAAACCCGTAACTCGCAAGAAGTGTTGCGGTTTTTGCGCGGGTACGCCACATCCCCGGACAAGTGGCCCCGCACAACGAGACAAATGCCGTTTTTATCAGAAGTTCGGTCACTTCAAAAAAGAATGCCGCATCAAGAAGCACGACGGCAGGAAACTCGACGGCATTGCCGCGCTTGATAACGCTCATTCCGTGGGTACGCTCGAGCCATCGCAAAATTCGTTATCTGCGCACTTCGTGACTGTGCAGATAAATGGCCACTAGCTTCGATTGAAAGTTGACAGAGGAACAGAAGTCAAAGTTAATGGCGAAAACTTCCCAGGCGTCCCGTGCTTTCTTGGCGAAGGTGAAAATCTGCGAGGACCGAGCGACGCAAGAATTTGTACCACCGGAAAGTTTCAATCGAACGTTACGTGGAAAAACAGGTATTCACGGCAGACTATCTAGGTCGTCCAAAATCTGCACACGCCCCTCCTTCGGCTCCCTGAGGACGAAGGCTTGAGGATTGTTCGATACTTGGACAAACTGGAGAGCGTCAAAGTCGTCGACGCCTAGTATCCGAATTTGTTCAAAAGCATTGGATCCCTGGGTGGAGTACACACGATACGCTAAGTGCCAGATGCTGTCCCGTACCCCGTGCCTAAACCTCGCAGGATTTCTATACCGATGAAAGAAGCGGTAAAGAAGGAGCTGAACAAGTTAAAGCTCGAAGGAATGATCCGCTAGGTCGAAGGCCCGACGGAGTGGTGCGCCCCAATGGTGCCGGCAGAGAAGCCTTCAGGTGCCGTCACAATCTGCGTTGAGCTGACCCAACTAAAGAAGTTCGTACGACGGTGACTAAAGTAGAAGTCTGGGCTAGTTGGTATTTCATGATTAAAGATTAAAACAGCGCAAGGACACGGACAAGAACAAGAAGGTAGACGAACAAGGCGCTGGCTTACAACTGAAGTTTATTCGTTCTAACAGCGAGTATAAATACTGTATTGTGACAACAAACAAACATGAATAAAAATAAATTACACCATCTTCCCGAGGGGAACCATGGGGTGATGCGGAGCATCGCGGATCGTAATTAATTTATTCCCTTCTTGACTGATTTCTTTTGGCCGGCCGGATTTGGGCTGCGGCGGACGCGAGCGGCCGAGAAACGCTAGCAGACGACAGCCGCAGAGTTGCGGGGAAAGCCCACCCCACTGGAAAGCCCTGGCGTGGCGCTGCGACCCGCGCGCCCAAAACTATCCTCCTTTCACTCCTCCGGGGGAACGCGCGCAGCGCTACCGCTGCTTATATTCACACTTGAAGGAGAGGAGACTAGAGGAGGAGAGTTGCGCATGCAAGCGCGGTGTGAGTAGAAGTGAGCGCACGCGAAGTGCACGCAGCTGGTAAAGAGAGAGAGCGGAGAGAGTAACGCGCAGTTGTTGGAGAGAGGGAAGGAGGAGAGTTGCGCATGCGTAGTGTGAGTGCGGACGACGCCGACGCCGACGCCGCGGGACATAGACCCGAGCAAGAGATGCTCCGCATCTAAAAGCGTGACCTGGATGCCACGTGCTCATTAGCCATCGCTATGCACTGTCACTGTGTGTCTAACAAGGAACGTTCGTTATCTGATAAAGATACTGACGGAGTGCTAACACAGTTTTGCCCCAATCTTCCAATTTCCCGCGCCTCAATGATTTCTCGAGTGGGTTTGTCTTTATTTTTCCTAATCACTTCACACTTGTCAAAGACGGGAGCGCAGCAACAGTCTCGGCAGTGCAGGCCAAGGTGACCTGACACAACTCTATACACGTTATACTTGTGCTCTCGCAGCCGATCATTGAGGCATCGCCCCGCTTGCCCGACGTATCTCCTGCCACACGAGAGGGGAATAGAGTACACTGCTCCCTCCACACAGTCTACGAATTGGTCCCGGTGTTTTTTGGTGCAACCCTGCTTTTCTTTAGAACAGGAGTTCACTTTTCTGCACAGCCCAGACAGCTTCTCCGGAGCCGCAAAAACCGCGACGGGAGCGTCACCAACTTTCAACGGTAGACGTGATTATGGGCAGTTTTCAAAAAGTTCGCGTCTTTTCAAAGCTGAACGGCAGTTCTGGGTTCTACCAGATACGCCTTTCGGAGGCATGTCGAGAGCTCACCACGTTCATAAAGCAATACAGGAGGTACTGCTACCTGAGGTTACCTTTCGGCACGCCGTCAACACCAGAACTTTTCCAAAGAAAAATCACGGAAGTGTTGGAAGGCCTTGACAGAGTGCTAAACTACATGTATGACATCTTGGTGTACGGAACGAAAAATCCAGAACACGATAATTGCCTGCAAAAGGCACTCGAAAGGCTACAACAAAGGGACGTGACACTAAACAAAAAAATGCTGCTTCTCAGTCGGAAGAGTATCGTTTCTTGAAATGATTTTTGATGCCAGGGGAGTCCGTCCTGATCCCGAAAAAGTCGAAAAAGTTTAGAACTTTTTCGGGATCAGGACAGAACTAAACTTCTAAACTTTCTAAAGTTTAGAAGGTTGAGAACTTCCTCAACCTCGAAACGTCGCAGAAGTTCGCTCCCTTCTTCACATGGCGAACCACCTCGCAAGGTTCCTTCCTGATGCAGCATCCTTGTCAGCACCTCTTCGAAGCCTCCGGTGCAAAAACAACGACTGGTACTGGGGCCCTCAGCAAGAACAGGCGTTTGCCAAAATTAAGGACACCTTAAGCTAGGAAAGGTGCCTTGCACAATATAACCCAAGACACCTGACAATGGTCTCTGCAGACGCATCGTCGTACGGCCTCGGCACCGTACTGCTCAAAGACTATCCATCCGGGGAGAGATGTCCTGTTGCGTATGTCTCCAGGTCGCTGACGAAGACGGAAGGGAGGTACTCCCAACTAGAGGAGGAAGCCCTTGCTCTGACATGGGCTGCAGAACGCGTTTACAAATTCCTGAGTGGTCTGGAGTTTTTATTCGTGACAGACTACAATCATCTACGACCGTGCCTGGGTCGCGACCCCCAAGAGTTAAGAGGTTACAAATGCGCCTTATGAGGTACTCCTTTACCCTCACGCACGTCTAGGTAAAACAATAGCCACATCAGATATGCTCCCAAGAGCAAGAGGCAACAATTCGGCGCCATCACAGGGGATACTCTTGGAGAAAGACGTCTCGGCACACGTCGACGCATTTATCCAGAGGCTGCCAATATCGGACAGTCTTCTGGACCGCATACGCGTCGGGCAGAATACGCATCAAGAGTGCTAGTTATTGCTTGAGACCTGCCGACAAGGGCATCGCACAATCCGAGCAGCCAAACTTACGGGGAAAAAATATTTCTCGTCTTTATGGTTAGAAATAAAGTTCTGGTTCAAAAAGAAATCTTGAGTATTTGCTTTCACCCCGACAAAACTAAAATATTTAAATATCTTCAAAACAAAAACAAAAAAATCTGCGCTGGCACGGTAAAATGTCATGCTCCACAGCGCAGACAGTTTTTCTTTTTTTAAAGGTTTCAAAATATTTCAGCCGCTTTGTTCGCAGAGCTCCTCCGTACATTGCAGCGATTTATTCTTCGAAGTGTAGTTTAAAGTTTGAAGTTTATTTCGATTCTCACGGGCCAGACCTGGTAGGGAGGTAGAGGCAAAAGGCATTTCTGCCTGACCGGGCCTCTGCCCCCCACAGTTCATAAGAGCACAACTTGCATTAGTTACCATATATACGTAAAGGAAGTAAACAAAATACATATATCTACATAGCAGCAAACATTAGTGCACTTTTTACACAAAATCGTAGAAATTATTTTACGAATATAAACAAGGATTAATCTGTCCTCAGATGAATATAATATTACAAGAAATAAGAAAGCAATTCACAAAACGTTTTAAAATTCTAAACCTAGCTAGATAATGCCACACAAGAATGACTATCATTCATACGACATTGATTCGTAATCATTGACGTATAATCACAAGACGATCAAAGGAGCAAAAAATCACAAAAGATATGTACACAAAAGGTTACAGCCATGCTAACAAACACCTTTGTCAGTGCAACACTGATAGGCGCAAAAACGAAACAATTTTTGCTACGCGTTATATATCTCGTTGTGTACAAGGGTGTCTCTGATGTTACTTTTATATTTATTAAATGATACTGTAAAATCAGTACGCCCTTCAAAAATGTTTAGTAATGTAGGAACCTGATAATTTAGTTTTTGTTTTCCATAATTTGGGGGTCCTGACCTTAGGAGTCTTATGTTTGGCGTTTCTAAGAATATATGGTTGCGATGGCACTTCATCCATTTGATAAAGTTTTTCTTTGTATATTGTCTGCATAGGTTTAAAGTAATAAATCTGGTTTGCTTTAAGCATGTTATGTTTTGTAAAACATAGACTGCTATAAAAATCACGAACATTTCCTTGATAGTTTTCTAAAATGCGCACCTTTTTCTGGAGAATAATTAATTTGCTATAATTTGTGGAAGTGGTTGTCCCTCATGCCATAATTCAATAACAAACTTTTGAGTAAAACAAAGAGTAATATAAGTTTTTGATAAGCCACTTTGGTAATAAATTTGCTATTTTATATATGCAGCCTTGTGTTCTCGATAGGTCCCTTTTTAATTTGTTCACGTGAGTGTTCCAAGAAAGTGTTTCATTGAAACAGACGCCAAGAAACTTTTGTTCCATGACCTGAGATATGGGTGCTATTATATTGGGCAGGTCTATTACACTATTGTCGTGCTTATTGATAGGTCCAAATATAATGTACTTTGTTTGGCAGTTTGATACTTTAGACCCATGTTACGGATAAAAAAAACAGGACGCGGGATGGCCAAAAAAACATGATTTTCGTGTAAGGCTCGTCAAATTATGAGGCGCTGGAGAAATGCAGCCTTCTGCGTTAAGTCCTTATTTCGAACTCTTTTTGTTCGCCTTCCGCCCATTGAAAAGCATGCGGGAAGGGCCTTAGAACGCACCTGGTATCGCTGCGCCGCAGCGTTCTTCCGCAACATAAAGTTCGTCTGCGTTCCTCGCCGTCGCCATGGCAACGAACGCCGAATGAATGGAAGCACGCACGGTACTGCCGCGTGAAGCCAGCAACAGCTGACGCCATTTTACGAACGCCGTCTGCTAGCCAAAGCCGAACGCGGTATGTCAGATCAACCGTCTCCGCCGGTGCTCGATCGCCGTCGGCGATCGAGCACCGGCGGAGGTGGTTGATTCCGTTTCTTGAAACCTATTTCACTGTAAAAACCCCACGCAACAAAACATATAGCCTCACACAAATCGAAGCCATTGAGCAGAACTTTCGTAATATTGCAAAAAATGTTACACGTTCGATGATTACCTCGATACAAGGATGAAGTTAAAAACGTCTGCCCTATTCAACGGAAAGTAAACTGCAAAGATGCCATATTCCCGTGATCCATAGAAGATAGTCTCAGAGTAGCTACTTTCTAAGTACTTTCTAGGTCGCATTTTCTTTTTAATATGAAATAATTTTTATTCTAATCACGAAAGAAATTGATGCAAAAAAAAATGATTCGAAAAAGCCCCCGAAAATGCAGCCACCGCAGAGTTTTCTGCCGCAAAGTTGGTCGCCAAGGCGATTTCGTCTCTCGGTTCAGCTGCGTCGCAGTGCCTTGGCATGACGCCTTTCGAGGAAAAATATAATAATGACGAGAAGCAGAGGGGTGGGGAAGGATGACGAAGCTACACTCCGTGTCCCGTGTCAAGACGACCTCCGCTTTCCCTGCGTAGCCCACAGCGCCGGGAATACAGGCCCGCCACCTCGGTGTGGCGGTGACGTCTTGAACTGTTGCGACATGTTCAGTGAAAGCATTTCAAGCAGTGTTGTACACGTTTCTTCGAAAACAGGAACGAAAGCTCGTTTCCCGTTCCTTCTTATTTTTGGAACGAGCTCACGTTACACGTTCCAAGGGTCCAAAATGAACGCGTTGCCGGTATTCTAAGATTCGGAACGAGTCCTTACTTTAATGTTACATTTTCCCAATTTAATTAAATGATGTACCGAAGAATTCGTAAATAAGATCAACCAAACACGGGAACATATCCACCTCGAACACGTGTCGAGTCGCCATATTCACATTTCTTGCAGTTGTTTGGTGTCGACTATCATCCAGACACTTCCCCATCAGTTGAAGTTGGAGGTTGAAATAGTCGCTAATACAAAGCCTCAATGCCTCCTAACTTCGGGTAAAATTGCAAAGAAGGAACGCCGTTCCTCTTGTCGTTCTCTAGAAATCGTAACGAGTTCCCGTTCTACTGACGCAAAATGAAACGGCGGCGCCTCCTAAAAGAACGCGATCTAGGAACGTCCTTCCCAGGAACACTGCTTGTAAGCTTGTGGCCGAAATCATAGACCAAAAGGGGCCATGAATTTTAGAGCGTAGCTAATAGTCACCCCTTTTCCGGGTTTCACGGTGACGCCGTCGGCGTCGAGCGTAACCGCCCCGCTAAATTTAGCGGGACATTGAATTGCTCTTGAGGTAACGTGACGTCAGTTTCCCCACTACATTTAGCGGGGAAAACGACGTCCCATGACTTCATGTCACGTCACCCACGAATAAATTCAGCTTCTCCGCTAGATTTAGCGGGAAAACTGACGTCACGTGACCTCAACACCAATTCAGTTTCCCCACTAAATTTAGCAGGGAAAATGACGTCCCATGACTTTATGTCACGTCACAAACGAATAAATTCAGCTTCTCCGCTAGATTTAGCGGGAAAACTGACGTCACGTGACCTCAACCCCAATTCAGTTTCCCCACTAAATTTAGCAGGGAAAATGACGTCCCATGACTTTATGTCACGTCACCCACGAATAAATTCAGCTTCTCCGCTAGATTTAGCGGGAAAACTGACGTCACGTGACCTCAACTCCAATTCAGTTTCCCACTAAATTTAGCAGGGAAAATGACGTCCCATGACTTTATGTCACGTCACCCACGAATAAATTCAGCTTCTCCGCTAGATTTAGCGGGAAAACTGACGTCACGTGACCTCAACACCAATTCAGTTTCCCCACTAAATTTAGCGGGGAAAATGACGTCCCATGACTTTATGTCACGTCACCAACGAATAAATTCAGCTTCTCCGTTAGATTTAGCGGGAAAACTGACGTCACGTGACCTCAACCTCAATTCAGTTTCCCCACTAAATTTAGCAGGGAAAATGACGTCCCATGACTTCATGTCACGTCACCCACGAATAAATTCAGCTTCTCCGCTAGATTTAGCGGGAAAACTGACGTCACGTGACCTCAACACTAATTCAGTTTCCCCACTAAA
The DNA here is from genome assembly GCA_037355805.1 of Ixodes ricinus. Lineage (NCBI taxonomy): Eukaryota > Metazoa > Arthropoda > Arachnida > Ixodida > Ixodidae > Ixodes > Ixodes ricinus. The sequence goes on from JAZHYW010015285.1 coordinate 10,347, forward strand.
TGTAGCAGGGAAAATGACGTCCCATGACTTTATGTCACGTCACAAACGAATAAATTCAGCTTCTCCGCTAGATTTAGCGGGAAAACTGACGTCACGTGACCTCAACACCAATTCAGTTTCCCCACTAAATTTAGCAGGGAAAATGACGTCCCATGACTTTATGTCACGTCACCCACGAATAAATTCAGTTTCTCCGCTAGATTTAGCGGGAAAACTGACGTCACGTGACCTCAACACCAATTCAGTTTCCCCACTAAATTTAGCGGGGAAAATGACGTCCCATGACTTTATGTCACGTCACCAACGAATAAATTCAGCTTCTCCGTTAGATTTAGCGGGAAAACTGACGTCACGTGACCTCAACCCCAATTCAGTTTCCCCACTAAATTTAGCAGGGAAAATGACGTCCCATGACTTTATGTCACGTCACCCACGAATAAATTCAGTTTCTCCGTTAGATTTAGCGGGAAAACTGACGTCACGTGACCTCAACACCAATTCAGTTTCCCCACTAAATGTAGCGGGGAAAATGACGTCCCATGACTTTATGTCACGTCACAAACGAATAAATTCAGCTTCTCCGTTAGATTTAGCGGGAAAACTGACGTCACGTGACCTCAACCCCAATTCAGTTTCCCCACTAAATTTAGCAGGGAAAATGACGTCCCATGACTTTATGTCACGTCACCCACGAATAAATTCAGTTTCTCCGTTAGATTTAGCGGGAAAACTGACGTCACGTGACCTCAACACCAATTCAGTTTCCCCACTAAATGTAGCGGGGAAAATGACGTCCCATGACTTTATGTCACGTCACAAACGAATAAATTCAGCTTCTCCGTTAGATTTAGCGGGAAAACTGACGTCACGTGACCTCAACCCCAATTCAGTTTCCCCACTAAATTTAGCAGGGAAAATGACGTCCCATGACTTTATGTCACGTCACCCACGAATAAATTCAGTTTCTCCGTTAGATTTAGCGGGAAAACTGACGTCACGTGACCTCAACCCCAATTCAGTTTCCCCACTAAATGTAGCGGGGAAAATGACGTCCCATGACTTTATGTCACGTCACAAACGAATAAATTCAGCTTCTCCGTTAGATTTAGCGGGAAAACTGACGTCACGTGACCTCAACACCAATTCAGTTTCCCCACTAAATGTAGCAGGGGAAAATGACGTCCCATGTCCAGAACCCGTATGCGGACGCATTTCCTAACGTGCGAGGAGATAGAAGCAGAATCTAAACATCGTGGTACCGTTCGAAGCCGAGCTTGGAGCTATGCCAGCAGCCCCGAGGAAGTTTGAAGCCACGCTGCCCGATCCCCCACCTCCTCTGCTGCGAGCGAAGATGCAAAGTCCTGCCTCGTTCGGATCGACATTTTGAGCAACCTGCTCTGCTGCACAGTGTGCAAGCATTGCTCGGGAACTGGATCTCCCGTCCAAGAAGGCACCAAACTCGGACTGGCGGCAAAACTCGAGGTCGTAGGCCCCCGTTGCGGCATTCTCGCGAGTTCCTTGACTTGGCCGTGCCATTGAGACCCAAGGTCCTTCGAAGTCAACATTCACTTCATCGTGGCGATCGAGCAGATAGGAAGGGGACAGACAGCTCTCACTGACTTTTGGGCAGCTATGAACGTCTCCCACACAGGTCTCCACCGCAAGACGTTTCTGGGAGTACCTGAAAAAGACCTCCAGAGAGCCAGAAGACCCGTGCATGGACAAGTTTTATGCCGAGTCAGCTGTCGTGGTGAAGGCAGCCTGCCAGAAGATGGACCCGGGGTTCTGCGAGGATATCACTGTGGTGTACGGCGGCACATGGCACAAGAGAGGACACAGATCTCACATCAGAGTCGGGTCAGTCACAGAATACCAGACAGGCCTCATCTTGGACGCCCTGGTTTTGTCCAACCTGTGCCTTGGGTGCCAAGCAGGACCCAAGCCTGGAGATCGAGGGTATGACAGCTGGCGCATGCATCGTGTCTGCCAAAAAAAAAAGACACGGATGTTGCAGAACATGGAACATGTCGCAAAACATGGAGGTCGAGGCAGCCCTTCAAGCGGTCTGTCTCCAAGCCCAACCTGCGGTGCACTGCACTCATCTGCGACGAGACAGCAGGGCCTTCTCACACCCTTACAGAAGAGAATGTCAATGGGCTAGTCCCCATCGTGAAAGAAGAGTGTTTGAACCATGTCAGAAGAGGATGGGGTGACCTGCGCAACCTCGCCCACAAGAGCGACAAGCCGTTGATTGGTAACGTCAGGTTGACGAAGGCCCTCATCGACAAGCTCACTGACTACTATGACTGGGCCCTCCGAAACAACTCTAAGGACGTGGCAGCGATGCAGCGTGCTTATGGCCACCTCCCACCGTGTCATGTCGACTGACCAGGAGCCTCTCCATGAACTCTGGCCGGAGGGAGCTCAATCGTGGTGCCGTCATAGAGTTGCCGAGACAAAAGGTGAGCCACACCACAAGCACAAACTCCCAGGCTTTGTCGCTGCAGCCATGCTGCCCGTCTAGCAACGCCTGTCGCAGGTTTCTCTGCTGCAACGCTGCTTGGGAGCAAAGACTCCGAATGCATCAGAGTCTTTCCACCTGGCTCTGTGGTCTTTGATGCCTAAGAAACAGTATGCGTCGCTGATTGCTGTCGAAACTGTGCAGCATGAAGCGGTGCTGAGGTTCAACGCTGGCTGCTATGGGGCAACGGCAGAAATTTCGGTTGCAGTGGGACTCCAGCCGGCCCATCTCGCCCTCCAGCGAGCTGCCGAAAAAGATGCCCTATGTCTGCACAAGGCCAGCACACGACATTGAGAGAAGCCGGATCTGCGGGGTCGTTCTACGGCCGATAATCTGGGTGCAGCTTGCAAGCAGGGTTTTCTCAAAACGGATTTTTTCTCTGCCGTGGCTGCTCGTTCCAGCGATATCTCGGGAACCGCTCAATGGATTGCTGTGCTGTCTTTTTTATTCTGCTCCCAATTAACTTTGTGAAAACATAACAAAGACCTTTTTTCTTCTTAAAAAACTGCACTATAAAGCTATAATAAAAAAAACTAAATTTGATGAATGTACGTTTCATCAAATACATTAAATTCCAAGTTTCGCTAAAATTTTTAAACAAAAGAAACGAAAAGAAAATGTTCTGTTATGCCCCGGGGAACCTATTCAGGGGTCATGATAACAAAGTTTCTACTGCTACTGCTGTCTTCAAATTCTCCAGGCCTGGGGTAAGGAACAGATATGGACGATTCTGGTACAGTAAACTTTCGTTAATTCGACCTCGACGGGACCTTCAAATTTTGTCGAATTATCCGAATGATTGCATAAAAAGGACAAAAAAAGTGGTTAAAATTAAACTTCCTTTTGTTGTCCAAAGTACTCACGGATGGTCTGCTGCTGTCCGCGCTAAAATGCGTCGTGTCCAAAAGCAGGCTTCGGAGAGTAGCGTAACTAAACGTCACTAAACGTCACGTCCCCAAAAAATCGCGCACTACGCAAAAAAAAAAAAACCAGAAAAAGCAAGTTTTTTTAGCTGACTTTGGCGCAAAGCCAAAGTTGGTTGGGCGACAAAAAAAAAAAATAACAAAGAAAAGACAAAAAGGAAAAGAGAATTCGTGCTTTCGGCGCAGATGGACCGCACACGATCCTACAGAGAGACGTGGAGTAATGCGTAAAACATAGCACGGGGTCGGGCTCGCTGAGAAAGCTTCGAGTTGGCATTGGCGCCAAGCGCCCAGACCGTCAACAACGGTGCGCAAGATGGAGCGCACACGATGCTACAGAAAAACCGCTTCGAGAGAGCGCGCGCTGGCTTGTGCGCGCCCGACCCCGTGCTATGTTTTACGCATTACTCCACGCCAGATTGGTTGCACTGGCTCGTGTCATTCTCTATGGTCCATCTCAACAGCGTAGAGAAGCAGGCGCATATTTGCGCACGTTCGGCTTTGCAGCAAAGGGCTCGTGTTTCGCCCTACGTTTGTGGTTTTTCTGCCGTGGTGTTGTGCAATGTGAGCCCGCGGGCATTCGCTCGTGACGAATTATCCGATGCGGAGTGTTCCCGACTTCGAACTATCAAACTTTTCCTCCAATAGAAATGTATGGGCGCTCGCCGGGACTTTTGAACACGATCGAATTAAACGAAAAGTCAAATTAACCGAGGTGGAACTAACGAAAGTTTACTGTAAATATTTGTAACATAAGAAATAATATGCGCAGCTCCATGGAACTTGGCCGTAACTCTTCTGTCTGTGTTAGAAACGCACCCCGTAAATTTTGTTCAGAAATCTCTAGAAATAAGAAAGTTCTTATTAATTCCCCACGTCCTCCCTTAAAACACTTTCCTCTCAAAAATATTTAAAAAAGATAGGTGTCGGTTGGTTGTGAGAGAGATGGAATGCAAGCTAAAGCTATTTTTATTTGTTAAGACCGAATGATCTGCAGAAAAACTAGACTACTTGGAGGCTATAAGATAAAGGCTATAGCAATGCCAAGTTGTGGGATATTAGTGTTATCATAATAGAAATACTGAAATAAAAAGAGCTTTGGCTCGTTGTTTAGTTGTTCTTAAAGAGACCGATACAAAGTTCATAAAAATTGGCTAAGTAGAAGATTATAAAAAAAAAAAAAGTAAGGCTGGAGCATATGGTAAAAAAAATGAAGCTGAGAAAATGGACCTTGAAGTTTGAATATACACGAGTCTGGAGCTCAGACAGACAAAGTTTGCCTGGTTTGAACTGTAAACGAGGGGGAGACAAGTGGCCAAAAAGCATCGGGATCAGTGGTACTTTTTTCACCCTAAGGAGTGCTTTTTCGGGGTCCAAAACGCTGGCTCGGGTGAGGGGTCCTCAAAGACGCCCGGGACTGTAGTCCTGTCTGCCCCTGTTGGCCTCTCTCATTTCATCCTTCTCAATGCTGATGCAAGCACTGCCAGGCATGGAGACTGCCTCTAAGAATCCACCGTAGGCCGCGCTTCTCCAAGGACCTCCTAGACATATCAACTCCCGGACAGTCCATGTTCTTTCTGCACTCTGGCTTGTGCTCTGTGTTGGGGTTTGGACCGAGAGAACGGACAGGGCAGAGGTTGCGCAAAACGACCTGGTCGATCGCAAGTCCAGTGTAGACATCCATGTGGGATGTGCGACCCCGCTTCTTCCAGGCGCACGTCACGTGGATGTTGTTGTGGAAGTCTGCATGGAGCTCCCTCGTAACTTGGCAGGCTGCTGCTGTTAGCTGGCAGGCTCGCATCCCAGTTGGCAGATGGCATTGACAGGCCTTTATGGGAGAACTAAAAGGCCCGCCCCAAGAGCTCGGGTGTCGCTTTCACCCCTGCGTGGCCCTGCCGAGCGAGTCCGAATTTCGAGTGCTGTCTTTGATTCTCATTTTGTTGTCTGCATGGGGGTTGGGAACGAGCGAGGACTTGGATATGCTTGCAATGCACAAACCAGTGGGTGGGGCAAGTGTCGTCGAGAAACAAAGTCCCATAAATGAATGTCGGATTTATTTTCGGTTTTCTGTCCGTTCGGAGCGGGCTTTCCGATGTTTGTCCATGTGCATAGACTCTTCATTAAGAAAGCTGAAGTTCTATTGCATTTTAATCCCTATACAGTTCACTCTCAAACAAAAATGTTTAATTTACTGAAATTGCGAAGACATGTTCTTTCCAACGAGGGTACAATCGTCATTCTAGGCCTACCACGTGCGGAGCTACAGTTATTAGAAAATTGTAAACACTAATGTTTCATGTTTGCAAAACGTTTGATTTTTAATTGTCGGCTCGCTGAAAATGTTTTTAATTCTCCGAGAATTTTTCGCGCATTGAAGTAAAACTTTGTACAAGTGTGCACAACTAGTTGTGGAGCCTCGATGCATAAAATTTAGAAAAGCAACCTTTTCTGAAAAATTGCAATTTCTGGCCCATGTCGCCCTAAAAGGGACACTGCAATCAAAAAAGAAAATGAAAGGGTTTAAATAGGACATACACATTTTTCACGATTTTTCCACGCAAGTCCACTTTTCATTGAGTTGCTTTTTTTTCTCCCTCGACACCGAGTGTCGTGCAATCCGGAAACAGACACGGTGTGCGGGTGTTGTCTCTGAAATGATTGGGGTTGTTTTCTTCCCTGGCAATATTTATTTTGTCTGTCAGGTGTATTTCTATTGCCTGGATGCTTGGGCAACTTGGAATGGAGTGGTAATGCAAGAGGGCGATTCACGGCATGGGCAGCCTCACTGGCGCCATACTCCGTCTCAGCTGGCTACGGTTGGAGCGAGGTTTCCCTAGTTGGCGCAGTAGGGAGAGGGAAGCTGCTTCAGGTTCCTTCTTCCCTTCCACCTTTGGTAAGCTTCCGTCGCTCTCATTGGCTCCAGGGAGCGTTGCCTCTTCTTAAGGCTCTTTTATACTCCGACGTAACGCGTGCAAGCGCGTCACAGCGACGTTACGTCGACGAAAACCCGACGCTCCGGCGTCGAGGCGTAACCGACACGACCGGCGGCGTTTGCCGCAGCCTGACCGCCTCGACGGCAAAATGGAGCATGCCGTATTCCGCGCCTGCGGCGCCGGACCAGGATGCATCATGCGCTGAATCCCCTGCAGCCCTCGCGCGGGAAGCGCGGCGAATACGAGCAAGAGCAGACGACGCAAGAGCACCACTCCGTGTGGTGTCATGTTTGAAGAATCGGACTCGGTCGTCGAGGAGCCGATCAAGGGAATTCGTCCTCACCCGTGTGTCTACGACACGAGGAAGCTTGAGCACCGTAGACCGTGCGCTTGTCAAAGATGTACCGTATGTACATTGACCACCTACGCTTGCGGCGCAGGCGGTGCACCAGCACTGCAAGCGCGAGTTTTCGTCGTGCAAGGTACGTCCACGCCATTGCTCAAACTTGGCGCTCAAGAAGCGCGAGAATTTTTGTCTGCTATTCGAAACGAAAAGGAACTGGAAGTGGCGCACTCTCGCAGGAAACGTGCCCTCGTAATCAGATTCTGCGCATGCGCTGCGTCGGCGGCCCACCGACCGCGCGCCGCGGGAGTTGCCAGGGTTGCCGGAGTATAAAGAGGGCAAATTTTTGATGCTCGCGGCGTGACTGATTTGACGTAGCCGACTTCGGCCAGCGTTTGCTTGCGCGCGCGTTACGTCGAAGTATAACAGAGCCTTTAGGGAGTGAACGGGATGTCACCTAGATAGGGCGGACGTCCACCTGACATGACCATGGGTTACCGTATTTAGCCGAAAATAGGTCGACCACGAAAATACGTCGACGCCTATTTATTAAACCCACTGAGAATAAAAAAAAAATATTTGAATATAGGTTGACCTTTTTATTTATTGGAACAGGGGAAAGTTAGGGCAGGAGAAAGAAACAAACCTTTATTTACAGCCCTCTCGGCTACATTGCAAGGTGATGCCAAAAACTTAAATCATCATCGGAACTTCTGTTAGAGGGACACTGACACCCCCCAAAATATTTTTTTCATTTTTTGCCAGGCGCTTCATTATGGTGTCGGAGGACTACCCAATTAATATTTTGCAACAGAGTAGCGTATTTTTTTAATAAAGCCAAAAGACGCAACTGCTCGAAACCGAAACCGAAACCCGCGGACGGAGGTTGGAGGAGTGGAGAGGAGAGAGTGGCGGAAGTCACGTGGCTACACCCGACCATCCGCTTTTTATTTTTTTCCCCTTTTGCGTAGCAGACGACATGCGGAACTGTTTGTTGCGAGATTCTTTTGCAGTTATGTTTGTTCCGTTCGCTGTTCTGTACTCCAAGATGAGTTGTTTTGTACATTCAGGAGTTGGAGATGAGTAGTGAGTGCCCGTGGTTAATTTCCATGATCGGCTCCGAAAAGAATGCACCCAAGATGTTGCGTGAAGAGCTGGCTCACATGTCCTGCGTCCGAAAAAAAGTGGCATTGTGCGACAGAGTTTCCGAAAGATCAACGGGATCGGGACCAATGGCTGGCTGCAATTCCTGTAGAACATTTACGGGCACCTCGGAAAGCGGACGCTACCTGATTTATATGCTCCTTGCATTTTGTGGAAAGTGATTACATTGAGTTCGCAGGTGTCAAAAAGGAAATCCCATCCAATTTAATTCAGTGACGTTTCGTCAACAACATTGTTTGTTTTTTGTTTGTCTTCAGTGATAATTGTAAAAAGACAAAAGAAATGTAAACATCAAAAAATGTTTAAAAAAGAAAAAAAAAAAGAGAAACGCCATCACTGGGGATCGAACCCGGTCCTGCCGCGTGTGAAGCGGACGTCGTTCCCACTGAGCTACTGGGGAATCTCCTTCCCGTGGGTGATCTCTTTCCTTAGTAATAATTCAGCCGGTAAACTGTAAGTTGGAAAGTTTGCTGCCGATTTTCTCCAGCAAAAGCACTCCCGGGTCGGAGTTGGGAAGCACCACGCATTGGCGACATTCGCACCTAGTAAAGAAATCGTACGCGTGCATATTCAACTCGAAGTAGACACGTCGTGCTTGAAGTTTGCGCGAGCGAAGTCTTCAGCCACGAGAAGGGAGCGACGGCTCGGTGACGTCTTCGTGCAAATCAGCTTGGTGGTCGGGCGTGTCGTACGGGATGAATACCAATTCTTTTGATCAGTCCCAAATTTCTCTTTTAAGGGCAGACAGAATTCGCCGGTACCGCGAACGACAGTTCTGAAGTAGAGGTCCCACGCCCGTCGTCCGCTGCCATCGCCGTCCCCGCGAGTCCCACGATGCGCGAAACGACGCACGCACAGAATGCTTCCGGTTCGCTGTGGAACTTTTTTTCAATCAACGTATTTGCAGCTTTTTAGAAGCCACCAAAAATGGGTTTCATATTTTTTTCTATATTTAATATTGAGTGCGTGCCTTCAGCGACCATCGACTTTCATTAAATTTGGTGGTCGCATCGATACCTTAGAAAACGGCCCGTGACCCCGGAAAAGAGAGTGAGCGAGACTCGAACCGGCCAGTTCTTGATCGGCGGTTTTCAGGTGGAAAGAAACCGAATTTCGAGTCGCAAATTGTGTTCTGGGTAGTTGGGCTCTCATATGTCATGTACAACTAAAAACCTCGGCGAGCATAAACACCCTGTCAGTGTCCCTTTAAGTTCATTACGTTCTTTACTGCTACGGAACGGGCAGGACCGGTATGGCGCCCAGATCAGTTCCAATGGCTTGCTGCCTCGCGCATGCCCTTGCTTGAGAGCATGGCTTGCGCCGCCCGGTTTGTGTGGGCGGCAGCTTGGTTGCTTGGTACGCAACAACTTCCGGACATGTCATCGTCGTCCGAAGCTTCGTCAGCTTGGTAGACATCCATTCGCAACAATACCTCACTGACACCGTTGTAGAATGACGACAAATGACGACAAGAAGAAAGAATGTGGAGACGGCTCGAAGTGACGAAATACCAAATTCAAAGACGTGAGCCACCGCAAGGAACAAGCTCCTCCGTTTTTCTGTCTTTTTTTGCGAGGAAGAGGAATGGAGGGCAAGGTGCGTTCCTCTCCCTCCCCTTGCCCGGCGAGGAGAAAGCTACAGGCGGGATGGCGAAACCAGACGCCCGAGGGATGTGCGCGAGAGCGGAGGCCACCCGCCGTCGACTGCTGCTCTTTCGGTTGTTTTTGTGCACCAAAAGCTTTTTGAAACAAGAAGTGGCGCGACTTTACGGCTGAGTGGATTCGATAGCTCCATGCCCTCGGTAGGGTCGCAGAATTTAATCGCGAATGTAGGTCAAAATTCTTTAATCACGATTATAGGTCGACCCTTAATTTTTGACAACATTTCCGAAAAAAAGGTCAACTTATATTCTAATAAATACGGTACGTCAGAAATAAGATAAATAAGAAAAATACTCTTTACCATCAATTCGTACGTAGCAGCAGAGTTACCATATTAGCTAAATTTAAAGAACAAAGAAATCAGTGTACAAGGGCCTTAAGGCAGGCAAAACATTCTTATTTTAACAATTTATTTCAAAATGTAAACAGACCCGATGTCATATGGAAAAAATTTAACGGTCTGCTTAAGAATGTGGTCGCACAAGGAGATAATCATGAAAATCAAAGTTGAAGGCACCGATATAGATGGGGAAGCTTTAGCTGAGAAATTTAATGAACATTTTGTTAAGCCCGCTCTACGAGTGCCTCCAGATACATGCTTAGTGTTTCTGATAGCTTATTTCTTATCCCAACCAACGAAGAGCAAGTATTCTCAGTAGGGGTGTGCGAATACTCGAATATACAAATTCGAATCGAATAGAAAGTCCCTGAATAATTCGATTCGCGAATCGAATTCCTAGTATTCGGTCACTCGAATATTCGATATATTCGGCCAGAGACGCGCGGTCGGCGCGGAGCTGACGAAAAGAAAAAAGAACAGTACCGAATGCCACAAACTTTATAGCACGCAGATTTACTCACGATTGTGACACCATCTACCCTTGAATCACAACCAAAACATCTCGTTAGCGCCGCTTCCAGAGAGGAATTGCTGGGAAGCCGGAATTCCGCGCCATGCCTAATTCTTTTCACGAGTAAAGCCCCTCGTTTCAAATTGTAGAACACACTTGCCGCACTCGCAGAAATCGGCGACTGCACAATCACAGAAAGACAACCACGTTAACCACGCCGACGGAACCAGCCGAGTAATCACTGTCGTTTTTTTGGAACCGCAAGCCACAAATTCCGATTCGGAACGAAACGGAGCGGAAAAATAGTGTGCCTAGATTTGAGAGGGTTTCCAACCGTTCGATAGCCGCGTTTGAATTACGAACTGCGAGAAGGTGACGAAAAGGCGAAAGCGTCGATCGGGCAGGCGTCGAAGCTCTTACGTTTGCTCGCGCTCGCCTTCTTCCTACACGACAATACAACACGCGGGCGCTAAGGACCAATCTGCGCAGGAGCCGTCTCCGTTGTTTCAGTTTCGCTTGCTCCCTCTTTTAAATCTAGGCACTCTAAAGCAGGATCAATGGACAGAGAAATGGATGAGAGCGGCAGTCTGTTGGTGACTTGCGCCACCTAACCACGTTTTGTTTTCTTGCTTCGGATTATATTGTTTAAGCCCGTCTACTCAGATTTGACACTTATCTGTTTATTTATGTGAAATAAAATCCCGGGTGCGTTCTTTTCCTCTTAAAATGGAGACCAAATATAGCGAATTGAGGACTTTTCTAAGATATACAAATATTAAAAAA
>JAZHYW010015286.1:0-54486 GCA_037355805.1 Ixodes ricinus
TCTCGAACGTCCATCAATCGCTTCACGCACTTGCAAAGTTCTGGCCACGCACGCCTTGATAGAATATACGTGTCTAGTTGTCTTTTGGAACACACATTTGAATATTTGGTAACGCCGGTATCCTTCTCTGACCATTGTGTTGTAACTGTCAGGCTAGGTGAGAAACGTAAACAAATGTCTAGACCCAAATGGGCCCTGTGGAAGTTAAACAACAATCTTCTTAAAAACAATGACTTTAATGAGCGACTAATTACCTGTTTTATGGCCATTCGTAGTAATACCGATCTTTCCATTTTTGCACAGTGGGATAGTTTTAAGCAAGAAGCTAAAAACATCGCAATTGAGTGTGCGTGTATTCAGGCATATCACGAGAAAGCTGACAGGCGTGCACTTACACATAGCCTTCACGAACTGTATGAGTTGGAATGCGAAAAACCAGGTAGTTTTCATGAGGAAATTTGCTTTCTGAAATCTGAGCTCCAACGCCACGAGCTTCAGCGTTACCGAGGAGCGGCCGTGCGATCAAGATGTCAACGCCTTGTATCGGCCGAACAACCTACTAAAAAGACTTTAGATGACGAGCGCAGACACGCCTTAGCGAAAGAAATTCCGGAGTTGCTATGTAATGGCACTTACTCAAGAAATACCGATAGCATTATGACCACATTCACACAGCATTACCAAAACTTATTTGGTCAGGTTTCCCCCCATCAAACGAAGAGTATATGCCTCTCGTTTCACTCCTGCCCAGCTTGAGTGACGAGGACTCAGAATTATTTACTAGACCGTTTTCTCTCAAGGAGATATGCCAGGCCGTGGGGTCCCTTCCTAGCTCGAAAACACCTGGACCAGATGGCCTTTCAGCAGAATTTTATAAGCAACACATAGACATGATATGTCCATTCCTCCTTGAACTTTTTACAGCTTCACTTCAACATGGCAGGTTACCTCCTTCGTTTTACCAGAGTCACACCGTGTTAATACCAAAAAGCTCCGACTTTGAGAAGTTAAGGACTGTTGAAGGGTACCGCCCAATAGCGCTCTGCAATGTTGATTACAAAATATTTGCCAAAATTCTTACTAAACGCTTACAATGTGCCATTTCAAGAGTGGTTGGAGCTCATCAAACATGCGGTATTAAAGGCCGCACAATCCAGACAAACATTCACGTAGCGCGATCTGTTCTTCATTGCTGCGACAGTTTACAAGATCAAGTGGCCATGCTTCAAATTGACCTAGCGAAAGCTTTTGACCGCGTTAGCCATTTCTTTTTGTTTGCTCTTTTAGAACACATAAACGTAGGAAAGGTCCTCCTTAACGGTATAAAAATATGTTATTCCGAAGCATTAACTCGTTTAATAGTAAACGGTGCTCTTTCCACACCAATTCACCTTCATTCATCTGTAAAACAAGGATGTCCCCTGTCTCCCCTTCTGTTTGCATTATATTTGGAACCTCTGTGCCTAAGTATACTGAAAAGTACAGACGTAAAAGGTTATAAATTGTTATCTCATGAAGTGAAAGTTCTGGCTTATGCCGATGATGTAGCTTTTTTCTGTGTTGATAAGCAAAGTATCGACGCTGCATTACAATTAACCCAGCAATTTTGTAAGGCAGCTGGAGCGCTGGTTAATACCTCCAAGTGCTGTGGACTTTGGTATGGGACTTGGGGGACAACGCCCTCGGATTATGCAGGAATGGCATGGTCTGGCGTGCCAACTACTTACCTTGGCGCGCCTCTAGAATGTGTTCGAAATAGCTCACGCTACTGGACAGAAAGTGTCACAAAACTTAAGCGCCGAGCGGACATGCTGAAGCCTAATCATCTTTCGGTGTTTGGCCGAGCCACTGCATGTAACATTTTCCTAGTCGCCAAACTGTGGTACGTGCTTCAGGTAATTCACTGTGCTCGAGGACACCTTCAACGTTTCCATAGGATATTTGCGACCTTCATATGGGCCTCTTCATGGGAGCCAATGCGGCGCGACAATCTGTTTCGGTCTATCGAAGCGGGAGGACTAGGCTTAACCCACCTATTTGTACGGAAGATTGTCTCACGTTTCATGTTCCTCAGAACGTCTTCCCACCCGTTCATTAGGACCTTCCTCCAAACTCACTTGATGGATCTCCTCCCTGACTTCGTTGTTTCATCCGACCATGTGGCAATGCCTCGACCTTTTGGCTTTCTCAAAGAAGTCGTGGAAGCTTTTGAGTTTTTGAAAGTGCGATTTTCCTTGGAGTATTTATTTACTGTTTCCAGAAAAGAGCTCTACCATAACCTAATAGATTCGCTATTTCCAGACCCTTTATATCGCAGCAACTACCCAAATAGTACAGACCAAGATGTTTTAAAACGAGTTCGCAGAATGCGTGTTCCCCCAACTGCAAAAACATTTTTCTTTAAGCTTCATACTAACACGCTTCCCGTAAAACCATGGCTACGTGACAAAGGAATTTTTGTACCGTGGTCGGTCAACTGTCGTTTATGCAACACACCAGAGACTATTGAGCATTGCTTTATTTTTTGCACAGATGCATACCTTTTCTGGGATGTACTTCAAAGGACTATAAAAAAGGACTTGTATATCAACGCATACTCTATTCGTTTTCTTCCTGTGGAAGATCCAGAAACATTTCCTTCTGATTTTTTTATTTTGCTTGGTATGCATAGTCTCTGGAAGACTCGCATGATAGACAGAAACGCTGAACCACCAAGGACTACCAAATCAAATTTTATCGAAACATGCAACCACGTAAAAAGTGCCCTTGATGAACTCGGGGAAAAGCCAAAATGGTACTGGCGACTTGAAAAGTGCCTTTTGTTTCCTGATTTCTGATGCAGCCGAGTCAGCACTGCGTACCCGAGGAGGTATGCAAATTTGTCTGAATTGTAAAAGTGTTGGTGAAAATGTATCTGAATAAGCTTGTATAATCTCAGTGCATTCTCGTTTCAAAACTGCAACTGTGACCCATGTGCCCACCGTCTATGCTTCCATGCAATAAAAAAAAAGTGCGTAGCCTAGTCGATAGACGCGTCTAATTGGTAACTGAAGGGTCGTGTGTTCGATCGCGCTTCGTCTAAAATTCTTCGATATTTTTGTCGAAGGCAAATGAATTACTTATCAACCAATCAGGAGTTTTCCCGGCCTACCGACGCCGGCTTTTCTGTGACAGGAGCCCCTTAAACCCATCGCTTTAAAATTTTAGCTTATCAGATAACCATAGTGCTCCCTGTAAAAAATTGGTTTTATTTTTATTGCCAATGATTTTGATCACCGCAGGCATCACTGCACGTGCGCCTCTCGGGCCTACTAAGCCTTCAAACACTAAAGTTTAAAGAGCATAAAAAGGTTTACTGACTTTGCACGTTTATAAACTAAAGGACAGGATTGTACGCAGCAGTACAGTTGCAACATCTGTCTGATGCACCATAGGCTCCTCTATACTCACGAAGCGCCCCCCCCTCTTCCTATTTCCGAAAGGTGCAATACAAAGGTACAAATGCGATTCCGTCTCGCGATGAATTATTCGAAATAAATCAATTTGCAGTGCAACATGGTAAAGAAAGTCAAGCTCTAGATACAGGAGCAGCCGGATAAATATACGAGTATGCTTAATTAATCTTTGTGATATTGTTAGTTTTGATCGCAAATATTACTCAATGCATATTACTCCGCCCTAGTACTAACTAACAATTACTATCGTTTTGGTTGTGATATTGCTGGAACAGTATTAACATGCGAGGTCCCACCTTGCTCCTTCGTGTCTCGAATGTCGAAGTTGAATGGAACGAAGACAGTAAGAGTATTGAAAAAAAAAAGAATTGTTATAAAAGAAAAAAAGAACACGAAGCTTACTTGATGCTGGTTAGGCTCTCCCTAATAAAAAAACGAAAAGAACTCCCTTCTTGCCATCCCCATCACCCCCTCATAATGTTGAGACAACACCCAAGTAGAGAGCTACCGCGGAGCCAGGCTGACGCTTGGTAGGTAACCTGGTGGCCAGGCGACTCTTGACTTGAGTCCGCGGTCGTCTGTCGCTGAGGCTTCTTCGCTTTCTCGGTCGTGTCTGGTGGTTGAGCCTTCGAATTTTGTCGCCTGTTGCCGCCATAGAAAAACAACACATCACCTACAAGGCGTAGATGTTCTTTTGACTCTTATGTTCAGTTTTTCGTTTTTGTTACGAGCGTTTTTTTTTTTTTTTACAAGCTGCTGGGGGCATTTTTTATGCGGTTTTTGAGCGTTAAAAAAGGCATTTCGCTGCTGTCACCTGTACGAGCGAGCGAACCACTTTCCATTTTTCATCAGTCCCTTCGTCTTGCTTCCGACACCATGATTATAAGGTGCCCGAGCTTCTTTTTCGCCTTTTGTCTGTTCATTTTGTAGGGCAAGAGCGCCTTAACCGGCTTCACAATTGCCGTCGCCGAGGGAGTCTTTTACTACGTATTTCCTGCCGTCTGCGAGCTTGTTTCCTTTTTTATTGCTACCATTTTTTGCATGGAATTGAGTTTCTTAAAGTATTTCGCATAGTATATGTTCGCGAAGTGTTTGCAATTCCTCTTTCTCATTGCTCTTAAAGCCCCTCTATCCTGCGAAAGGTGGCGCCATTCTTGGAACAAGCCGCCGCGCACATTATTGGCCAGTCGTCATGTGACATCCTGCTTTCGGTTTTGGACTTCCGGTCGGCTTTACTTTTCCGAACTGTTGCTACGCCGCAGCTAACGGGCTGCCGCGCCTGTGGAAAAGTCGGGCGAAGAGCCTTACAGTGTTCCCTCTGGAACGGAAAATGATCCTCGGAGGAAGATCTTGCTTCAACGAATCGGTTGATAGACTTCAACCGGAGAGCCGCAAAGTTATGCGATGTAGGTGCCCTGTATAAATCTCACCAGAATGCAAAAAAGCAGCTGTTTAGAGCGAGTTATGCACTCCATTCCACCGTAAACGCGAGCGATGTAATAGCGAGCACAACATTGCCATCTTGGCATGCACGGATGCCCGTGCCGTGGAAGTAAGCGTCGTTCAAAACGGCCTGCTCCTGATCGTGCTTGGAGCTTCGGCGTCGCTCCCACTCACGGGTGCGTGCGGAGGTGCGGAGTACGCTCGCTCGTCGAGTGTGGCGTACGTGCTCACGTACCATGCTTTGTTTCGCACCAAGTTCATAAGCTTGCAGCGGTCTCGCGGCTGCGGACGCGAGCATGTGGATGTATCTAGAGCCACTAAATGAGCTACGCTTCGAGTATCGGCACTCCATTCCCCGACCATGTTGTGGGCGCCGCCATTTCGGCTCGTATGCAGATCAAACGAAACTGCCGATCGTCATGATTCAAAAGTGCGACTTCCTCAGCGTTGGATTCGACGTTAGGAAGGTGATGTAATATTGCTTTGCTCTGTCGCAAACTGTTTAAACATTTGTGGAGGGCGGAAAAGCATTTCCTCTGACTTCAGATAAAGCTTCAGACAGCTGGCAACCATGATTTTAAGACACAACATGGCCAAGTGTTGTTACTCCAAAGCGTAGATTATTTAGTGGCACTAGATGTACCTATACCCCCTTCAACATAAGTGCGAGCGAAGCCAGTGCGATAAGGACGAGTATGCTTTCTCTCACACATTGAAAATAAGTAGTGAATCATCTGAAATCGTTTGACGGCAGGCGGTTTGATAAGTGTTATAAAAACGATTTGCGATTCCTGTGAGGCCGAAGGGGCGGTCAGGTACCCACGAGACACTGACCGGTAATGCAACTCGGTAGGGACAATTGGGACGATTATCCAAAGTAGTTTTGGGATCCACGGTTGGACGAACAGATCTAGAGCGGCTTCAGGGCGGTAGGATGCGAATGCGGGGTCTACATGAGGTCATTGCCACACTTATATGATGAGAAAGGTCCACACGACCGGCATCGCGTCGCTCCAGCTGACCGAGATGTCGAGACGCTTGGGAACATCCAGAGGGCACCGCCGTCGCAAACCGGAAGGTTAAAGGTGGGTTAAGGAGGTGTTTTGAAAGAGGAGAGGAGGGAAGGGAATGCGCCACTTTTCCCAAATACAGGGGCTTTAATAGCTCTGACTCATGGGCGACACTTGGTGATACAGGCAAGCACCCACCACGCCACACATACCAGGTGAATGAGACGTAGGTCCTGGAGGCAAATGTACTTCCTTTCCCGAGGAACTCCCAAAGAGGGGGGGGGGGGCGGGCCCCCCTCCCGCCCCTTTTTTTTTTAGTCGACGCCTATGAGCTTGGTCACTTAATGAACAGAACTGATGAGTGGATAATTTTTTTTCTCCACTGGGCGCCAGCTGTCGATATGTGCGGGCACCAGGGCGCACAGATAAATTTTTATTTATCCAGTGGGCACCAGCCATCGATATGTGCGGGCACGAGGGCCCACAGATGAGATTAACGTGGTGCACCCAGAGGTTCCGGAGGCGATGGTACTTGCTTTTCCGAAGAGCTCGGAGAGCGGAATTCCGAAAACGCAATTCCGAAAACGGTGTACAGTGAAACGGTACAAAAGGAGCATGACTCTCAAGAAGAACAATATACAGATATTTAAAGTCTTTTCGGGCACAGCCATCATGTCCATGCTTTTGCTGGTGTCTCGGTGGTAGTAATAGGTGGTAGGAACGGCGATCTTGACAGCTGCCAGAGGCGTCTTCCCCAAAGGCATTTATGGCTGTCCGAAATCCTGCCTCAGCAGGCTGATCCGCCGGTGTCGCTTCATCCTCTCGGTCTCGCGCCTTTACTCACGCATCTTCCTTTTCGTTCATTCTAAGTCCACCATCTTCTTCTCTCCACCTCGCAGTTGATCCCCAAAATTTACATCATCACAGTTACCCCCCTCCCACTCAAGACAAGTGTTACGATTTCAGAACCTGACACACAAAAACCTCGCTATAATCTTAGCAAAATCGTACCAATCGTTCACTGAGCACACTGCAAATGCATAATCTAGCGTTTTTTGACAGATCAAATCCCGCTCTATACGTGCCACAATTTCTTCCACTATTCGTAAATTATGTTATCCTAACCCAGCGTTTCAAATTAAAATCTTGTAGCTATCTTAGAGAGCTTCATAAGTGCTAGAACAGCAATCTAGGATTTTTTTACCAAGAAAAAAATAACTGCAATTTTGAACATTGCCAACATTGTCAAAGTCTTATCCCCAACCATACCATGTTTAAAGAGGGTCCATTCGCAATACAGACATTTAAATCCCCAAAACGTACCGAAAACCCTTATTCAGTATCCGACATCTAGAAAAACTTGGAGGGCTCTTAAGCTTCGCCTTTAAGAGTGGAACGCGAGAGCGTTATCGGGTCCCGTTCGCATCGAGTTCTCATTCGCTTCTCATGCTCTTCCTGCCGATGAGCAGAAAGTGGGGCGGACGTGGCCTATACTCCGTTCCACGATAACTTGGCGCACTCTGGAGGCTGCGGCCCCCTCGACTTAATAAGAGCGCCGAAGCAAGCCACGTGGTAACACTCCATGGTCGAGGCCACGGGGGCTTCATAGTCGTTACAGCCAGAGCAACAGAGGCGTCCGCGACAAGAAGGAATTCTAGGCTTCTTTTTCTTTTAACGGCAATCGAACTCGCGCGCTTCAATATCTAACGAGAAGATGCGAAGAGTAAAGAATAAATAATCACGAATTTATTAGTTTGAATTATATTTAAACCAGAAAAGTTACGTCACATCCGTTTCCGCTCCCGATCTTTTCTCTACTTGTAGCGCCGTGGCCGGTGGGGATTGCCGGCGATCGCAGCCGTGTATTCGGCCGTTTCCGCTCAAAACATCGCACTGTGCCCTGGCGTTAGCGCCCGTCGCAGATTCGCGGCTAAATTGAACGTATGGTTGTCTCATGAACTGTTCCCGAAATGCTCGCTATTCTAGCGGACGGAAATGTTGCTGCGGTGGACGTTCGTCCGAAGTTGGTTGGTTTCAGAGCAGACGACTCTTGGTTAGCAGACGACAGCCGGTTCCTCCGCGCCTCGCACCTCAGATTTGGCGTAGTGACACAAATGCTGCCGTGACGTCGGGTCACGTGCCTCGCTCCGACGCTCTTATTGGGTCGCGGGGCCCTAGCCTCCACAGTTCGCTAAGTTATCGTGAAACGGAGTGTAGACAGTAGCGTGTCTTGCTCGCAACCGAAAAGTCGTAAGTTCGAATCCCGCCTGAAATTGTTCAAACATTTCTTTAAAAAAATTACTTTACAATGTGAAATTATTGCAGACATGCGGCGACCTTCAATTTGCATTACATGTCATGTTTTCTCATCCCTTTCATTCCAGGCGTAACGTCATGTTCCACGCGAGCGTTGTGGCTTGTTTAAAATTCCCGCGCGAGGTCATGTGCTGTGACTTCGTGATCCCATCGACTAATCAGGAGTTTCCCGACAAAACGCCGCCGACGCCGACTTTTCTCACGAGGCAGTGACAGAGGGGCCTATGAGCCCACACCCATTATTGCCTCTTTTCCTTTTCCTACATTGCCAACACACGCGCACGGCTTTTCTGCGACACGAGCTCGTTAAAGCTATCGCGTAAAGATTGCGGCACACAAATATTGACTGCGAACACATACACATTCAAACTATATCTGCACCCACGTTAGTCAAACCGTCAAATTAACTTCGTGGTGCACAACATTTCAGGACTCCTCCAGTAGGGTTTACTATACGCACTTTCCAACTCGGCTCAAAACCTCTCGCACTTTGAACCTCAGACCAGTTTACAAGCAAATTCTTTCAAAAGCGAACCCGCGGACGACTTTGGTTATTTCCTGTCCAATCGAATCATCTCTAGAGTATGCTCTCGCGTAATGTCAGACCAACCCCAAAAATAAAGAACACCATAGCTGCAGCAAAGGACGCAATGCGAGAAAACAGAGTTAACACAAAAAAACGCACCCACATACAATTCTTCGACATAATACACGGAAAAAGCTCATTCAGTTTCCAAGGTGTTCGTTTCATATGTTCAACCAAAAATAACACGCATGGTGCATCGAAGGCCTTTCCACATCAAGTGATTCATGGTCGTGTTTATGACTGTCCTACTGACACTGTCTCAGATCAACAGCGACAGGCACTTCGCTTCTCGATCAGTGCACCTTGTCTTTGAAGCTCTGTGCGTCCTTGTCAACAGCCTGTGTCTTCAAATGATGCTCCTCTTGACGCAAACAGGCTTTCCGCTGTGGCGTTGAGCAGCCAATCTGAAACTTCTCAGCGCCGAGGAGTTGACCATGTGGGCGTTAAGATCCATTGTTCGCTGTGCTTGCCGAACAGTCTGGCTGGGCCAATTAAGAGCACTTCATAAGAGCTGCGTTGTGAAAGACGCTCTTCTCAGATACCGGCTACGCTGGAGTCACCTCTTCCTCGTAGCTTTCCCTCCATCTTGTAGTTGAATACGTTTCTCAGTAGACTTGTTTTCGTTACAAATCTGCTTCCAGTGACTTTCTTCCTTCTACCCTTCTTCATCTTTACACCGACTTGCGTGCCGCTGCTACATTCTGAGCTTCTATCACTTGCCATCTCTTGAAAATCACAACTGGCCACCAACGCAGTCTTCCCATTACTTTTCCATCCGTCATTAGCTCTTGCTCTTTCTCTAGAAGGCACCTTTCAGTTTCTTGCCACTCTGGCTTCTTTTACACGGCAAAGATCACTGGTCCACCCAGTTTGGTGGACCAGTGATCTCTCCTTGTCCTCCTTGATTTAATTTTCTATAGCTGCGAGTCCTGCAGTCTCTTTCATTCCCATCTCATCCGTAGCTTGACCTATCCTGGTCCTCTTGAATTTCACATCTGGCTCACTTTCCAGTGGAATCTCTCAGCCCTATGCAAACTCAATTAAAGCACAAACAGCGGTTTAGTTTCATCTTCGGTAGATTCCAACAACCTGATCATTCTTTGCAGTTCCCTGCACTCTTTTTCAAGCTTTGCAACGCCCGTGGCTCCCCTACTTCCATTTCAACTTCTAGTGGTTTCTCCTCTGCCCTACAAGTTCTCAGAGGCCGCTCGCACTCGACTCTGTACCACTCTTGGACTTCCTACAGCTCACCTTTGGCAAACTCTAGACGTCTTGCCAGCCATTCCTTAAGACTTGCATTCTGAAGTATCAAGTCATTTCCTAAGGCAATTACCTTCTATAGCTCCATGTTCAGACAACCTCGCCATAGAGTTCACCTCTCTGGATGTTGGAGAGTGTCCCATCGCGGATGCCAGAACTGTGAAGATGATGGTAAATGAGGAGGAGTCCGAATTCCGAAAACAGTGTATCTGGAACAAGAAGAGCATGACTTGCAAAAAATATAAAAATATTTAAGAGTCTTTTGGGCGCAGCCATCGTGTCCATGCTTTTGCTGGTGTCTCGGTGGCAGTAACGGTGATCTTGACCTGCCTTGACGTCGTCTCCACAGCCCTTTACGACTGTCCGGAATCGTGCCTCAGGTGGCTGATCCGCCGGTGTCATTTCATTTTCTCGGTATCGTGCCTTCACTCACACATCTTCCTTGTCGTTCATTTTAAGTCCGCCAACTACTCCACTTCGCGGTCGCTCCCCAAAGACCACATCATCAGAGTGCGTGCGTGCGTGCATGCGTGCGTGCGTGCGTGCGTGCGTGCGTGCGTGCGTGCGTGCGTGCGTGCGTGCGTGCGTGCGTGCGTGCGTGCGTGCGTGCGTGCGTGCGTGCGTGCGTGCGTGCGTGCGTGCGTGTGTGTGTGTGTGGGGGGGGGGGGGTTGGGGCTGGAGCATAAAATAAATTTAATAAACGTTCAGTGTTAACCCTACATTGCGTATTTTTACACAAAATTATTTAGGAGTGCTTGCTACTATAAGACATGATTCTAAAAACGCTTAAAAGAGTTTAATAAATTTTTCAAATCAAAAACAAAAAAAAATTGTTAGTAATATATCTTATACACGATGCATTGGTGCCTCATGGGTTGTTGATGCGGCGAAAGCAGTTTTGGCGTTTGTTGGAGCACGACGCGAATTTCTAGCAGTTTTCAAACATCAGGGATGCACAGCCTGGAAGTTAGGCAGCTCTGCCTGGACGTGGAGCTTCCCCCAAATAGTTAACGTTTTCAGCAAACCGTGCATCTGAGCGCCGGGAAACCAAATGGCTCCATCTGGGGGAGTATTTTAGAGACAGGTGGCACAGAACATGCATCGGATATGATGCAGCATGCACTCGCGTTGCCTTTCTGTTCTGATTTCTTGGAAGGCGCTTTTTACAGGAGTGTATGATATCAGTAGGGTTAATAACGCCCACTCATCCGATCCCTTTGATGTCAAAACTCTTCGTCTGCCTACGCAAATAATGAAATGGGGACCAGGACGTGCTGCCATCGCGTCAACAAGAGATTTTAAAAGTAATCTCTCACAAATCCGCGGTAAAAATCCTATTGCTCTCTAATCAATAATACGCATCTACGTGCACGCGATAGGAGCCCAATATCATTCCACTGTTCCTCATTGTTCAAATTTGCACGACACTCTCACCGGGTTGCTGTATATGTTCGTAGATTTCGTCTGTCAATACGCACGAAGGGACGTACAGTCCAATGAAATCGCCGCCTTATTCATTTCCAGTGAGGCTTGAGCATACAAAATGTGCCCGTATGTTTGTATACCGGAGCGGGAGTTCCTTCACATTTCCTCTCGTCGACTTTGGAAACCTGCTTTGTTTGCCGAAAAAAACAAGTCAGCAAAATAAAATATTTATTTAATGTTTTCTCTTCCAAATAGTCCTGCGAATGTTTGTGTTCGCTCCTGTATCGATCTTGCGAAGTTCGTATAACGCTCCGATCTCGCGTCGTGCAAGAAAACAGAAGCCGGTGAGTTTTTGAAGCCGTAATCATGCTGCAGTTTACCCTTTTCTTCTCGCGTTTCGTTCGTACCCGGTCGATTTTTCGCGCACAAGTATCTCAACCCGCCTTGTTGCAACTTTGACGGACAATGAACACCAAATACGACGCACCTCCTCTTCGCGGCGCAGGTCGCACGAAGGGAATGCTCCGAGTCTCTTGTTCCTAAAATTCTTGAGTTGAAGAATATTTTTTTTCTGCCAATTAGTGCGTGTAAAAAAAAAAAAACTACAATGTAGCAGACAAAGCAAACTAGTGAATGACATTATATAAATATGTCCAAAAACACACAAGAACGCATAAGATGGTATAAAATATTGTATACTACATACATACGTTGTATCAGCTCTGATATGTTTAATGGACAAATCATATCAAAAATTTTTCTGCTCAAAAGGAAGGGCTCATATTGATGTGGGAGCCAGTAATACATGACCATACTGGCGGCCGAAGCCGTGGGGGCCTGCCAGTGCTGATGTATATTACGCGTATCTTTAAAGTTTGGAATAAAAAAAGTTATTTCTCTAAACAAAATTAGCACGTCGACCAAAAAATTAATCAGTAGTATTTGAAGCTACTTTTCGTGGCATTTAGGTGCCGTCTACATTAAATTTTCGGAAGCATTTTTGTTCCAAAAGCTCGAATTTACAAACTTTGGATTCATACTTCCGCGATTCTGAATGTAGTTATACTTACCATCCATACATCCTCTGATAAGAATGTGTGAATTGCCGGAACCAGCTTTTCGTCATTGGATGGGGTGATCTCCTCGCGCCAAGCCATCGCAATTTGGTATTCATTGTAACGACGCACATCAAGGTGATGTGTAGAGATGGAAATAATTCGACTAGGAATCATTCATTTGGAGCCAGGATTCCCTCGATCGGAGTTTCATCAAACAGTTGAAAATGGTAAAACTATTTATAGATGATTGGCTTTGGATTTTGTCAGATCTGTGCGAATACGCACTCTAAGCGATCCTCTGTCACTTGATTGTGCAAACTTTTTGAGTGTAGTTTCCGATTTTCATTTGTCTCAATTAGTTGTCAAACCCACGAAAATAACAGCTTCTACATCAAATATTTTAGATCTCATTCTAACTACTACGCCTAGTCAAATTAATCAAATAACCTATCTTCCCGGACTCAGTGATCACTCGTTATTACACTTTTGTTTGTCTGTTCCCTTGAGCTGTGCTAGAAATCGGAAAAAAGTGATTCGTGACTACAGTAGAGCGAATTTTGTTGCTATTAATGTGAATTTATGTACTTTTTTGGATCAATATTTTGAAAACTTCTTCGAGCGCCCCGTCGAAGAAAACTGAGCCCTTTTTAAAGAAGAGATAATTTTACTTACTGAAAGATATATACCCCTGAAAACTATTATTGTAAATTCCCATTCGCCATGGTTCAATAGAAGTACTCATGAGACTTTCTAACAAAAAGAAGCGTTTATTTAAAGCCGCCAAAGGTACTCTTTTATGGGCCATGTAGTCATTACTTGTTAGCCGGCTACGAGGGAAGACCAGACATCCACACTGAAACGTAGCACAGAACAGGTTGGAAGCGCAAGCTCTTATCCCTGAAAGTCGCTTCCGCTCTCCAAGCTAGCCTGCAGGTCCGGAGCGTTCCAACGCTTTCACCTCGTTTACAGACTATTTTGTGCGTTTAAAGCTTTAGGGTAAAACGGATCTTGGTTCCGCTCTTTGCCGCAGCGCGGGATGGGGCAGCATCTTTTTCCACATATTTATCTTCGGCCGATTGTAGATTCCTGTTTTCTGTCGCCAAATTGGCTAGCTACATCTGCTCGACTTGTTATTTCGCATGTGTGGACACGTGCAAAATGACAATGTTCGAAATAAAGTGAGAATGGAAGCGCGAAACAACATACCAAATGACGTGTGCGTTGAACTTCGTTCGTGGAATAGAAAATGTTCAAAACCCGATCAAGCAACATTGGCGCTCGCTATTTCTTGGGTACAAAGTACATGACTGGACCCGAGTCCTGGCCGAATGCTGTCGCAACGCCTCGTTCTCGTTACGAGCTCAGCCGAGTTCACGCTGAACGCTAAAGCACCCTTCGTGTCCAATAGATGGTCAGAGTGCGTGCCCAAGCAATGGCGGACTCTGTTGATCGGCAAAGTAGTCACTAGTTGGCGCAAACTTTTTAAAGTGGTCTATAGTTGGGCACCGTGTATGTCGTGCAATAACACAGATGATACAACAATAGACCTCCTTTGGGGCTATATTGCTTACATAAACTTGAGATGTGTTTCGGTCGAGCGAAACGTGTCGCTTTTCTCATGAATCCCAGCGTTAAAACATCGTTTGGTTACACTAATAATTTTAAGAAGTAGTGTTATAACAATGGTTCCAACGCGCAAGTCATAGTCTTGAGCCCGGAGAAAGTTTTCACGCCCTGCAGAACAAACATGAAAACGAGGCATAATGCCACAAAATTACCCGACGCTCTCGCCCTAAGGCCATGCAGTGGAGCCAGCTTGTGACACTTGCTTCTTGTGATGGTAGCTCCCTTGCGAGTGGCGCGTTCACGTGTCTTACAAGTGATGTCCATCGTATTCCACTTAACTCCTTGCGCAGAAGTTCCGGTTCTTCGGCAAGAAGAAGTCCCAACCTGTCCAGCTGGACCCCAACTGCCCCCAGTGCAATCCGCATCTCCTGGCCGCCCTTGAGGCCAAGCGGCGAGAGCAGCAAGCGCAGCAGCAGTCTACCGCCGACAAGCAGCTGCCTAGCGTTCACGGCAGCGCACACCGAACAGCGACCACCATCCCCGGTGGTGTGAATGAGGACGACGACGATACGCTGTCTTCGATTGCCGAAGACAGGCTGCCCTGTGACTGTCGCAAGTGCCAGCAGGCACGCTCCGAGAGGCCGCTTACCGTAGAACTGCTTCCTATGGACACACAACTGCCGCTGCAGAACATGATGCAGGACGCGGCCTTTATGTGTGCCCTCTTGTAGGCAGGCATCGCTGCTCCGCGATCTCCCCATCGGGTGGTTCTGTCCCTACCTTCTCAATGGCCAGTGGAATGCCCCTGTCAGACGTGAACCTAAACGACCTTGTTAGTAAATGTCCTTTCCGCTAAAACAGCTGCGTCATACGGCCGACAAAATGCCCCGTGTCCCTGACGTTGACCGGGGGACCGCTAGCAAGTGAAACCTAAATGGAAGATATTATTAACACAATTTTATAGAAGAAAGCAGGAGAGCATGTTGGTTAAACATTTTTCTTGGTTTCTGGAACGCAAAGGGGCAACAAGTTTTCTGTTTGTCCGTTGTTGCCCCTTTGCGTTCAAGAAACCAAAACAGTTTTATAACCGTCTAAAATGTGATTGGTTTGTAATCTTAATTCTACTAACAATTTAAAACGCCTATAATTAATATACGAGAGTAAAAGCCTTTTTTCATAAAGCAGATCTAAGCTCATAACTGACGAAAACGTAACTCTGGCAACCTTCATGACAATATACTCAAATTCCTCCTGCTTCAGAAGACCTAAAAACATTGAAAAAAAAATATGCATCTTCTCGGAGTCGAAGTTTGCACATTATCTATACAGATGTTTATTGCTTATATACCAGCAATGCCGTTAGTGCCTGTTGTCGACAGTACCCTTTTGAGTGAAGGCAGTTAGCGAGCTCCTTTCTCGAAAATGACCTATCAGGCGTAGTATACATTAATGACAGTGTGGCACGTCATCCTCCTGCTTTTGTGGTCCTTTTCTCTAAAGCAGCTTGGAAGTCCGTCTGACAGGGGCGTAAGGCCAACCGCAGCCTTGCGGTGCGTTGTCTGGGTGTGTTGACAGTAAAATGCGCGACCCGTGTGCGTACTGATCAGATTTTTTTACGTGCGAGAACGCCCAGCAGTCGCATGCTGTGGGCATTCGACAGCGCATTGCAGCAGCCAGTACGGTGCTGGATTGTACCACCGTAAAATCAAACCATGGAATGCTAACATCACCTTTCACATGGAAGCGTTCGTGTTAAATCGTCCTAGTCACGCACACTTGTGTCAGCATACACTTTTCATGGATAAAATAATGTATATACCGCATTTCTGGTTTCTGGACAAATGGACGACGGTGTGTCTGATGATGGTATCTCGAACACTCTTACCCTCTTTGTTTTAGTCTGTGTCTTGTTCTTTCGCAGTCATGGCTACTTACCAACACGCTCGTGCATACATGTCTGCAGGTTGCTGAATATGTGCCGAAACTCGAGATTCCTCCGCTTTCGTTCTTTGGTGTATAACACGAGCGAATTACCACGGTACTCGCATTGAAACGAGATAGTGCGGGACCCGATGGTGAAACGCAGCCTGCCTGCGGCCGTAAACAGCTCCGACTCCAAGTCAGGTTATGCTAAAGCACCATACCTCGTGTGACCACCACACGAACGCCATCAGCCAATCAAGAAGGCATAGGGTTCAGGCTGGGGGTATCATATCCGGTACTGGCAGCAGAGATTATCCCGGTTCCACTCTGAATATTTTTTGGGGATCGTCACCTGATGCAGCCCGAATAGCTTGCTTCGAGGTAGCTTGCTGAATGCACTGCTGAAGACAGCTTTCCAGAGTTTCAGTTAGACGAGGTTCCTAACGCTTAATCACTCGATCCACCCGACTGTGCAGTGCTGGCATCACCCTAGTCATCCAGTGTTAGTCATTTCTGCACGTCATGACGTTATTGTTTTAGGAATCAGTACCTTGATAATGAGACCCAGGACACACCCACAACATTTGAGGCTTGTGGCAGACTACGGAACGGGTGGTTAAGCTGAATGAACATGGCCTCCTTTACACTGAAAGGGCCTTGCACTTCGCCACCCCCGTCAGTAGATTGTACCTGCCGTAAACAAGTGAGGAAGAGAGGACGGTAAACGAGTGCCTTGGCGTTTCGCGCCGTGCCATAGCATGCGTCCATTCTCCCTGTATCGACGTCGCAAAACGTGTTTCGAACAAATGTGATCTGGAGAGAGTCCCCTGCCGTGGCATGGCGCAATAAGCCAATACAACCTGGAAGACCAGGCTTGCGCAAGACGTCATCGTTAGTGGATCCCCCCCCCCCCCCAAGTCTTCTAGGTAGAATTGAAGAAGCACCAAAGTCTCGCTACCATATTTGGTGACCTGTTTTGCCGATTGGCCAGGCTTGGCCGGTATAAGGGAGGCCATGAAATAAGTTACTGACTACAGTTTACCCAAGTTCATTACGATTGTTGTGATGCGCGGATGCACTCTTCTGGTGACGGTGGCTGCCGCTGTGGGTGGTCTACAGTGTTTAGCGCTCGACCCAACTGGTCGTGCTAGCTATAGTCCGTGGTCACACGTGGTTGATGTGTTTGTGAAACAAGTGTTGCATTTTG
The DNA here is from genome assembly GCA_037355805.1 of Ixodes ricinus. Classification (NCBI taxonomy): domain Eukaryota; kingdom Metazoa; phylum Arthropoda; class Arachnida; order Ixodida; family Ixodidae; genus Ixodes; species Ixodes ricinus. The sequence continues at coordinate 17,250 of JAZHYW010015286.1, forward strand.
GAGTCACTATGGTTGTCTTCGGCTATGGGTCGTGTTCAGTATAGGCGTTTCTGCACTTTTGTCCGGTGTGTACCTGAGACGCGAATTCTAAAACGCAGCGCTTCCACCTGTTCTTTCTCCACAATGACCGACATTGTACTCTGGCACGTTTCCGTGGATCTCGCGTTCGTTAAAGGCACCCTCCCATTCAACGGTGGGCCAATTAGGCGAGGTAAGCGAGAATTCCGCACATTTTTGAACAGATTCCAAAACAAACAAACAAAAGTTAATGTACCCTCGGATCTTTATTGGACGACCCCATCGCTTCGTTTTATTGATTCAAAAGTTGTGTTTCAAATGTATTTATTGTCGTGATATGTCTTTGTGTCATCGTATGCTTCCTTCGTTAGCCTCTGCTGCACGTTGGTCCTTCCATTACGTACCAGTGCTTTGTTTGCTTTCAAGAAATAGCGTGACACCATTAACACGACTTCGCCGTACTGCGATCTTTTGTAAAGTCTGTTCACCGCCAAGCTGTCAGGGCAGTTGGAGGAGTGGGTCGGACCAATCAACCGCATGCCTCTCATTGCCTGACCATCGATCCTCGCGTGTTTGTGGGCGGAAGCGGGATCATGTGGTGAGGCATCGATGGATGGCTGATCCAACGAGCACGTAGGTTCCACCGGGATGCCAGCTTAATCGTCAACGGAGTATAGTAATGGCGCCTGGTAAGTTCGGTGGCCCCTCTCATGTTTCTCGTAATAATAATGTAATGTGGTGCACGCGCAACTATTGGCGACTGCAGTTAAACAATTATACAACTTACGTTCCTAGCTCCGTCTTTTGACCACTAGGCGCTGTGAAAATTTTGTATTGCCGTGACTAACTCGCTGTCTGTATCTACCTCCGTGTCGTCGCGCCAAATCACCATAGGTTTCAAAATACGTGCTGTCTTCGATTTGTGACTCCACGGAACGTTCACAGCACCTTGCGGCCAAACCACGAAGCTGTGAAGGTACAAACGTGCACAGAAATTGTCAGTATTTCATCTACGTTTTCTGCAGTGTTGAGGAAGGGAAGAGCATGAACGCATATAGCTTTCGAGCGCGCTTTTTTCAAATGCTTATGCAAACAAAGCCTTGCGCAGAGCTATGCTTGTGCGCCGGTGATTTCGATAGCGATGCACTCAACTTGTAGGATTGGCGACGCCAGCAAAACTAATTTCGACAGCCTTTCACAGCCTTTTGTTTTCACCATCAGGTGCTCGGAATTTTTGAACTGATCACGAATAAACATATGTACCAACTTTGACAGCTCCGCGCTTTGGTCACTTGGTGCCTTGATAGCTCAGTTCACTGGTGCGCTGAAATTTTCTTCTATAGGCTGCGCTCGCAGGCGCATCTAGCTTTGGAGAAATTGTTCATACTTGTAAAGATGCATCATCTTTCCCCGCTGTGCCAGAACGAGATAATTACCAGAGTGACTACAAGGAACTGTGGATAAAAAAATACACTTTTACACAATATTGATTGTTGCAATCGTGGCCAATGGTTGACACCTTTGCTATGATCAATTAAGGGTGTTTGGCACTTCTATGGAGCTGCTAGATATGTGTAAGTAAAACATTATGTGTCAGAAAAGCTTACAATAAGATCGTGTAACCCACTCGCTGTCAGTGACCTTAGGTCTAGTAAACAAAAACGAGACTATTAAAATAATAATGAAAATCCAGTCCCTGCGACTTTTCCCTGCTCATTGTTATTACTTTAGTATTCGAGATTCCTTTAGTACCACCAGCACTCGCAATTAAAAATATATATTTTTAGGCCTTTAGGCACTCTTAATTGTTTACATTCCTTCATAGGTGTGATTTCTTGTACTCTGAATGAATCTTAAGCATTTGAAATAGAACTCGTTAATTGTGGTTTAAGTTGTTTTGACAATTATAGTTTTCAACAGTTTGTGCCGCGTATTGGAAATACCAACTGCAAGCTTCACGGATGAAATAAAAAGAATCGGGCCTGGAATCGCGTTCAACCCAATTGTTCTTAGAAAGTGAGGCAATGTTTTCGATATCTCGTCCGGTCAGCCGCAACATTACGTTGTAATGTTGCAGAATGCTTCTACCGAGTGGCTTTCAATAGCTGGTTTTTGCGCAATAAATTATCGTGCTCAATAATCTAAAACGCTGGACGCATATTACTTCAAATGACCAATTCGTACTCGTAGCAGCTTTGCAAGGGGGGGGGGGAGGAAGGAATCGTTTTTTGATCTCTGCAAATAATTTTTAATCTGGATTTAGATTTTCTTGAACAATTTCTTGATTGTACATTTGGATGAGAGACAGGTGCAAAAGGCCGTAAGGACTGGTTAGTCCTCTGCCCCAGTACAACAATCTTGGTGCGGGACAGTCAGCAATCAAACGTATACACACAAACAAATCTAAAGCATGCACCTTATGTAAAAAACACAATAAGGAGTATTAGTAATATTATTAAAAATCAATTTGTAGAAAAGCAAATTTTTACATCACGCTTTTTAATTTCTTTAAAGTTTATTGGTTTAAAAACAATATCACTCTTGATAGGAAATACTTAAGTATTTTTATTTGAAAGTTTGAAAAAGATCCCATGAACCTTTTTGGTGTTTAATTTCATTTCGCAAAAACGGAACTGTTGCTTCCCATAAATAGTTCATTGAGACCTTTCCAATTATTTTTTTTCTCAGCGTGTGTTCTAGGCTTAAACTGTACGGGAGTAGGAATATCTTTCTCTACTGCATTAGCTCAAGTGGTTTAAAGTAAACTATATATTAACCTTCAATATAGCATTTTTTTTGTTCATAAGGAAACGTCTGCAGGCAGCAAGTGTAGTCCTCAATGCTTGACGGGACAACAGGCAGTGTCACAACGAAGTAATAAATGCCCGCATAATATTGTCATGGGTGGTGATGAAAAGAACAATCGATGAACAGGAGCAAATAAAGATTTACTGGGCGAACTTGTGCCCAAAACAAAAAGGAAAAACAAGGTAACAACAGAGCGTCTCAGTTGTCGAAGTCGGCGTAACGGCAGAATCGAGCGCTGGGGCGAGACTGACTACGGCCTGCCACGCGGAGCTCCTTTGTACACGCGTGGGCTTCTGGAACAGTCGGCGTAGAAGCCTCGGTGCGTAGAACATTTTATCCTCGAATTAGCAACACGGTTCTCTAATTTACCAGAACATCACATTACAGAGTCAACAAAAATGTGTACCGGCGCCCAGGACTCGAACCTTGGCTTTTTGCGGGGAAGGCAAGCGCGATAACCGTTAAGCCACGAGCGCGCTGCCTACTTGGTTAGCTGTGCGCGCGGCATTATTCCCCCTTTAAAAAAACGCATCTTCCGGATGCAGCACAAAACAAAAACAAAAATCCACAACAAAACGACAGCAAAAATCGCGAGCCACAGTTCACAGCTCACAGTTCACGCTTTGACGAAAGTCCAAAGTTCTAGCGTTCGTAATACGGCTTGAGCCTGACGACGTGCAGACCCTCGGGTCGTGGCTGGCATCTTGCAGATGGGCGCCTTCCGTCGGGAAGAACTTCGTTGTTCAGACCGCCGAGGCGTCGGATGATCCTGTACGGTCCGAAATAGTGTTTCAAAAGCTTCTCGCTGAGACCGCGGCGCCGTATAGGTGTCCACACCCATACCCGGTCTCCGGGTTGAAAGTGGACGTCCCGGTGACGAAGGTTATACCGGCGTGCGTCGACTCGCTGTTGGTCTTAAATCTGGATTCGTGCCAGTTGACGAGATTCCTCCTCGCGTTGAGAAATCAGTTGAGTGTCGTCGTTGCCATCGTGAAACAGCATGGCATCGACCATCGTGGTAACCGTCCGGCCGTGTACCAGTTGAAACTTAGTCACTCCCGTGGTTTCTTGAACCATTGTGTTGTATGCAAACGTAACGTACGGCAACACCTCGTCCCACGTCTTGTGCTCCACGTCGACGTACACGAAGATCATGTCGGCGATCGTCTTGTTGAGCCGCTCCGTTAGCCCGTTCATTTGCGGATGATAAGCGGTGGTTCGTCGATGGCTGGTGTGACTGAGCCGAAGAACCTCTTGAGTCAACTGTGCCATGAAAGATGACCCTCGATCTGTGATCAGCACTTCAGGTGCGCAGTGTCGAAGAAGAATGGAGTCGACGAAAAACTTAGCGACTTCAACCGCTGTTCCCGATGGAAGGGCTTTCCTCTCGGTGTATCGTGTAAGATAATCGGTCGCGACGATAATCCACCGGTTTCCTTGCGTCGATGTGGGGAACGGCGCAAGTAAATCGATTCCGACCTGTTGGAAGGGCGTAGTCGGGGCAGATATCGGCTGCAGGAGTCCTGCTGGCTTCGTCGGAGGCTTCTTACATCGTTGGCAATCATGGCACGACCGTGTGTACAGATGGACGGTTTTCGGGAGTCTCGGCCAGTAGTACTTGTCAAAAATCCGGGCGAGCGTCCTGCTGTAGCCAAGGTGTCCAGCCGTTGGGTCGTCGTGGCATGCTTGAAAGATTTCTTCTCGCAGGCTGGCAGGAACAACCAGCAGCCAGACAGGGTTGCTGGTTCCGAAGTTCTTGATGAGCACGCCTCGTCGCAGAACGTAGCTTGACAAGTCTCGGGCCAAGACTCGCGGAACTGAAGTTCCTTGACCTTCGAGTTAGTCGATCACTGTGCGAAATTCCGAGCCGTCTCGTTGAGGTGCTCCCATGTCGGTATCAGTAACTGCACCGAGAAAACAGGCGTCATCATCGTCGTCGGTGTTGTCAGGAGGAGATTCGACTGGGGCCCTGGACAAACAGTCGGCGTCATTATGCTTGCGGCCAGACTTATGCATACTGGTTACGTCGAATTCTTGCAGTCGAAGACTCCAGCGAGCAAGGCGTCCTGACGGGTCGTTGAGGTTGGCGAGCCAACAGAGGGCGTGGTGGTCCGTGACAACGCGGAACGGGATCCTGTACAGGTACAGGCGGAATTTGGTTAACGCCCAGACGACAGCAAGGCATTCCTTGACGGCCGTTGAGTAATTTAATTTTGCTCTGCCTTGGAAAGTGCCCGGCTTGCGTAAGCGACGACCCTCCCTGGTCCGTCTTGTCTTTGGACGAGTACCGCGCCAAGTTCGGTGTTTCTGGCGTCCGTGTGAACTTCCGTTTCCGCTGATGGATCGAAATGTCAGAGGATACGAGGCGACTGGAACCTTTCCTTCAGTTCGTTGAACACTTGTTCTTGCTCCTCCCCCAATGGAAGTTCACGTCGTCCTTCGTCAGATGCATGAGCGGTGCAGTAATCTTGGAAAAATCGCGAGCGAAACGTCTGTAGTAAGCGCACAGCCCAAGAAATATTCGTACGGCTTTCTTGTCTGATGGCTTCGGAAATTGGGCGACAGCGGATGTCTTCGCAGGGTCAGGGCTTACACCCTGAGGACTCACGACATGGCCCAGGAATTTGAGCTTGCCATAAGCGAATCGACATTTTGACGGCTTCAGTGTCAGTCTAGCATTCTTTGCTTGCGAATATCACGACGTCGTCGAGATAAACGAGACAGCTTTACCATTTCAAGCCGGAAAGAACTGTGTCCATTACGCACTGGAACGTCGCTGGTGCTGTGCACAGTCCGAACATCATCACTTTGAATTCGTACAGTCCGTCCGGCGTGACGAAGGCAGTCTTCTCACGATCCCGTTCGTCAACCTCGATCTGCCAGTACCCACTCTTCAGTTCCATCGACGAAAAGTATCGGACGTGGCGCAGCCGGTCCAGAGTGCCATCGAGGCGTGGCAGCGGGTAAACGTCCTTTTCAGCTGGGGCGTTTAGTCGACGATAGTCTACGCAGAACCGAAGAGTCCCGTCTTTCTTTTTTACCAGGACTACCGGTGTAGACCACGAACTGTTAGAAGGCTGGACGATGTCGTTGTCGAGCATTTCTTGGACCTACCTCTGGATGACTTCTCTCTCTTTCACAGAGACACGGTAAGGCGACCGATGAATAGCAAGGGCGTCGTCATAAGTTACAATTCGCTGTTTCGCAACCGCCGTTTGGCGCACCTTTGACGACGTGGAGAAGCACTCACTGAACTCGCCGAAAAGCCCACTAAGTTGTCGTCGTTGTGGGGTAGGCAGGGTTGGATCGACCTGCGAAGGCGGCGTTGTCTTGGGTGGCCATGAAGAGAGGTCTTCTGATATTTCGGCGATTGCGGCTGAGTCCGGGAGTTCTTCGACGTGACCCACGGCGGTGCCTTTCGTAAGATGCTGAGCCTCCTGTGGGGAGTTCCTTACGAGTGGAACATTGTGTCCATCTTGGAGCTCCGCGATGCCTCTTGCAACGCCGATCCCTCTTTCTAGAAGCAACTGGAGGCTTCCCTGGAGCAGAACGTCACCGCAGAAAGCCTCATCGATCTCGACGGGTACGAAAATGCTCGACCGCGGCTGTAAGTTCACGTGGTTTGCGAGGACTCGGACCGCGAATGACGTATATAGCTTTGGGTTCCTCCGATGGTAGAGCAGGTTTTCGTAGCATCAGCCGGTTTGCTCCGATGTCAATAACGGCGCCATACTCGCAGACAAAGTCCATTTCGAGGATAACGTCTCTCGCACAGTCTTGCAGAACGACGAACTTGACAGGGCACGTCTAACCGTGGATCTCGACGCGAGTAGTGCACCTGCCGACAGGTGTGATAAGATGTCCGCCGGCGGTTTGTATCTGCGGTCCGCCCCCCGACGTCGTAACTTCCCGAAGGCGACGAGAGTCTCCCAATCAAAACGGAGCAGTCTGCTCCAGTGTCGACGAGTGCCGTCGCGTCGTGGCCGTCGATGATAACGTTGAGGTGATTCGACACTGTCGCAGAAACCTCGTTTTGGGGCGTTTCGGCGTTAGAGTGGGAGAGCTCCGACGATCTTGGAGGATCTTGGCATCATTCGTCTTCGATAATAGCACCCCCGGCATTGCCGCGCCTCGCTTTTTCGACGGGAAGCGATGGGCGACAGGCGGTCTCGGAGAGACCGGCGAAAGGGCGTTGGCGAGCGTCGGGGAGATGGTGAACGGAATCCTCGGCGTGGAGACGACTCAGGAGATGAAGAGCGGCGGAGGTAGTCCTTGATGTCCCGAGGTCGCTCTCCAAGACGTGGTCGAGGGTCATTGGGCGCAAAACCTCGTAGGCCCAGCTGGCGGTAGGGGTATCGACGGTAGATGTGGTCCGCTTCACCGCAGTGGTAGCACAGCGGGCGTCGATCGGCCGTGCGCCACACATCCGTCTTCCCAGGCGCCGGTTGTTCAATACGGACGAGCTGGGGCTGCCCTACCCGTCATCGGAAGGTCTGCGGTTCTGGCTCACGTCGCGGCGGCGTGGAATACTGCCGGGCAGCTGGCGCCGGTCTTCGAACTACTGCCACGTAGGTCAGAGAGGGCACCTCCGGTGCTGCTACGCTGGTAGGAGCCTCAGGTTGGAATGCCCGTTGAACTTCTTCGCGGACAACTTCGGCTATGGACAGCGAAGCAGGCTGGTGGGCAGCAGGCAGGAACTTCTTCATTTTCTCCCGGACGACGTCCCGGATGATCTGGCGGACGTCCGGGATGTTGCAGCTGGACGGCGAGAGGGCAGCGAAGCCGGGAAGTCTCTGGTAGTGTGAGGCACGTGCTTGTAGGGAATGTTCGATGTTGGTGGCCTCAGGGATGAAACCTTCGACGGTGGTAGGCGGGCTCCGCACGAGGCCTCCGAAGATATTTTCTTTCACGCCCCGCATTAGGACCTTCCGCTTCTCTTTTTCAGGGACATCAGGAGCCGCGCGGCTGCTCAATCGAAGAACATCTTCGACAAAGCTAAAGACGCTCTCGTTAGGGCCCTGAACCCTCGCCTGAAAAAGGTCTTCGGTGCGTTCTCTTCGCTGTTGGTTGGTGAATGTTCTTCGTAACTCAGCCTTGAGTTGCTCCTGCAGGAGGTGATCGATGCTTCGTGGCAGTTCCTGGCGGGTGCTTCCAAGGAGAATTAAACAATCTGAAGACACTGTTCCGGTGTCCACCCGTTATGGCGAGCCACTCGTTCGTAATGTTGGACGCAGTCGTCGATGTCCTCGTGGCTTTCGCCGTGGAAGGGAGCCCGTGTCCGAGGATCGACGGGCAGGTAGACGACGGAAGGGGCGGCCGGGTTTTGCTGGGTCATCGTCGTCATCTTGGTCTTCGAGTTCTCGGGTAAAAGTTCTGATTCCGGGGTAGTCCTTGGTTGCGGCGACTTGATAGGGTCTTGGTCTAGTATTCGTTGGGTCCTCGGGGGCTTGGGTCGGACTTGCACTGCGGTTCCTCGGAGGTGTGCGCTGAACGGACATGCCTTATCCCGCACCTCCACCAAAATGTCACGAATGACGAGGTGATGAACAAGGAATAAATGAGGAAACTGAAGCGATTAATGGGGAGAACTTGTGTCCAAAACAAAAAGGAAACAGAAGATAACAGAACGTCGCAGGCGTCTAAGTCGGCGTAACAGCAGGATCGAACGCTGTGGCGAGACTGACTCCGGCTCGCCACGTGGAGCCCGTTTTGTACACGCGTAGGCTTCTGGAACAATCGGCCTAGAAGATTCGGCGCGTAGAACATTCTGACCTAGAACAAGCAACACGGTTCTCGAATTTACCAGAACATCACATTACAGAACAAAAATGGGTACTCGCGGCCAGGCATTGAACCCTGGCTTTTTTGCGTAGAACGCAAGCGCGATAACCGTTAGGCCACGAGCGCGCTGCCTGCTTGGTCAAGTGCGCGCGCGGCAATATATTGGCGCGAGCGCAGCTGACCAACCGGGCAGCGCGCTCGTAGCCAACCCTATACCTTGGCCTAACGGTTATCGCGCGTGCCTTCCACGCGGAAAGCTAGGGCTCGATTCCTGGCTGCGGGGACGCATTTTTGTTGACTCTGACGTAAAGTTCTGGTAAATTCGAGAACCGTGTTACTTGTTCGAGGTCAGAATGTTCTACACGCAGAACATTCTACGTCGAATGTTCCAGAACCCCACGCGTGTACATGGGGGCTCCGCGTGACGACCTGGAGTCGGTTTTCGCCTCAGCGTTCAATCTTGCTGCTTCGCCGCCTTTGACGCCCGCGGCGCTCTGTTGTTATCTTTCTTTTTCCTTTTATTTTTGGGCACAAGATCGCCCCATTAAACGTTCAGTTTATTCAGTCATTCGCCGCCTCATCACTTGTCATTCGTGACAATATGCCACATAAAAAAACATTCCTAAAAAACGTTTTTTTTTATTTTGTTTTTTTATTTCTTGGTTTTTAAATTGCAAACAGCACCCGTCTAATACTTGGTGTCGCGCATAGCAAGGTTCGAAATCAGACTTTCAAGTTTCAAATGACTCTATAGGTTAAAAAAATAAAAAATTCATCCTTTGTTGTTGTTTTGCGTGAAGAAACAGTTAGCGGAGTTTAGTTTATTTTTACTGAGTAACGAGTAAAACTATTCGCACCCGCACTTAGGCAACTTGGTGTGCCGTGCTGTCCGGCTAACTTCTTCGAGATTCTCGTCCACCTCGTTAATTTCACGCCGTAGAAACGGTATCCTGAAGTGAGCAATAAGGAGGAACAACCTCTGTAGCGCAGAAAAACATGAAGTTCCAGAAGCTCCAAGGATCGTGTACAACACCAACCGTGCCTTCAGTTGTACTCGTACCCTGCTTGGCTCACATTTTAGAAAAATCAAGAATATTATGAGGAAAGGTATGCATAAAATTGCACAGTATGCCTAAGTAACGCAAACTCTTTTCGGCAAAAGTTCTTTTTTTACATTTAGGCCTTTTAAAGACCGGAGTCGTTAAGGTATAACCAAATTGGATATTCTTTGGCCAGAATTTGGAAATCTTGCTCCTAAATCGTCAAACAAGTGCCAGTATCAGGCTTCATTGCCTGTTTCGTCGGCTGTGATTTGCTACCTTGGGCGTCAGTTCCTAAGGAAATGCTGGAATTAGACTTCACTCTTGGCTGGCTGGTTAGTCCCAAAAGAAAACAATTTGCCCCTAACTAAGGCTTTAAAGCAAAACCCTATTAGGCCCAATTAAGTTAGGTCCCTAGGATTGCTAAACTTGGGCAAGGTCAAGTTTTGCTCTGACGTGCCACCTGGGCGCTGGTTTTTAAACCATCTTTGATAATTGCCCCTTGCAAGTCAGAAATGGAGTACTTAAATCCACGCTTATTCGCCCCTCTCACCTTTCACTCATCGTTTTTTCTCTTCGTGCAACATTTCGTTTTTCTAGCTTCACTGTGGCCGCCTCATGTTTCACCTGAAAAGTTCAAAAACGCGTAACGTCTTTCATTACTATTTCAGCGCGTTACGAGTAAACGTGTGTAGTTACTCCTCGAACGAACATCTGACGCCTTAAATAATAAAAAAATGTTTTGAAGTGTTTTTTGTTTTTTGTCGCCATTGCAGGGGAGTTGGGGGGGGGGCGGGTTGTTTATTAGTAGTTTTTACATTTGTTCACCTATTAGCCACGGCACCGTTTTAACATTAAAAAAGAAAAAACAAAGGTGGAGATGTCCCCCCCCCCCCAAAAAAAAAAAGAAACACCAGCTAGCTGTGTTAATATACAATTGAAGCAATCGCATTAAAATATTTTCGAAAGCAGAAAAAAAAAGAGCGAGAACACAAAAGGGTTAAACAATATTCTCATCAACGTGACGACAAATCGGCCACAAACGAGAAAAAAAGGGGTTCATTTTGAATATAGCGATTTGATGGGATCAAAATTAATAATGCGCGCCAAATAGATGCGTGGTCCTTCCACGCTTCTAAGGGCCTTTGCTGTTTTCGCCAGCTACATTTATTCGCTTTCATTAGTCTTATACTACTCTCGTTTCCTGATACAAAATGGCGTCCTTGTGATTCGTTTAGAGCATTCTCTGAGTCATGATGCGGACATCCTTGAGCCGCAGCCCCAAACTGGACACTCGGCGAACACGTCGGCGAAAAAATTCGGCGGCTATGATTGGCGGGCGCCAAAGTCAAGTGCGGTGGTGGCGGCCAATCACGGCCGCCAGATTTCTCGCCGACTTTTTTTTCGTCAAGTGTCCAGATTAGGGACGCGGTTCTTTTGTTGTGTGCCGATCGAGTTGGTTAACAAATGGCAATCTGACTTAGAATCTGCAACGCGAGATGCACACGCAATGACCATCCAAGCTCTTTTCGGTTTAGAGCAAGCATTCCGAAATAAAACCCTCGAAATCTAGTTTTAAAAGAAACCGTTGATTCGTATTCCCGCTTTTCCGCACGCACACGACCGCGGCGGTAACGTGCTCGAGATCGGAAAAACGTAAGTTTGCTGAATGCGCACGGTATGTTCTGTATACTACGTTTCACTTCAAGTCCGACCCCAGCCGATCGTACGACTCGACAGAGGCAATCAAGCAGCACCAAAAAGTGCATCGTCATGACGCTCTTTATCTCCATATATTCGCTCTCACCAACTAAACTAATCACACAAAAAAAGCAGGATTGCGGCGCGTTTAGCGTGCGTGATTGGCTCAGTCGGTGATAGAAATCACAAAACGGTGATTAGAGCCGTGACGTTGCACTTTTGGAGCTGCTTCATTTGGTTTGATTGGTCAGGTTCGTTAGACGCGGTGTACTAAGCAGCATCGGGGCTCTACCTGTGCAAAGCGCAAGATCGTTCTGCTTTTGGCACAGAAGTTGCTAGGATGTCAGAACGCCAAACTTTAATTGGCTGATTGAAAAAAAAATAGTGAGGAGACCTCAAAGCATTTAGCATTGAGGTTTACCCACCATCCTTTGAATCAAAGCCAATCAGAGCTCGGCAGCAGTCTGACGTCACCACAACTCCTGCACAAGAAGCAAACGATTTTCTCTCCGCATTGTTTTCAGTGAGAGTGCCGAGAGTACTACGTTTTTTACAGTTTTGATTATGATATAACGGAAAAAAAGCGAAACCAATTGGGTCACGTGATTTAGGAAATATATACTCTTTTACAACAACGTATAACAAAATAAATTACGTTCTTTTTTTTTTTGTGGTGCCACGGATTGCGTTAAAGCGGATACATTGCGTATGTTGACTAGAGACAGAGATTGTATAAATCTGCTTTTTGTTAGACAACTAAAAGTACTAAATATTGCAAAGGGAAACCAAGAATCGACCGCCTATTGCGAAATAATTAAAATTAACACCAAAAACACGAAGCTTTAATTGAAATTTCGGAGAATGAGCGCGTTGGTGGAGTGCTGCCCATATGAACCAAAAAGAGACAAAAACTGACAACACAGCTTTCGACTCGGTCGGTCACGTTTGGAGACTGCAGTATATATTGACAGAAAACAACAGCTTGCAGCGGCTCCTCCTACTTAACAATGTCTGCTGCGTTGACGTCTTCACGAGGTCAACAAGAAGCACCGGGAACCTGATCAAAGTGCCAAAGTGCGTACCCGATTAGAGACGGAAAGCAGACATCGCGCCTGAAAACATAATTTAACAAGTAAACAAGAACTGCTGGCCCCGTTATAAATCTGTGAGTTATATACTGTATATATTTTGTTTTCGTTAGTTCTACTCCAAAACGTCATTCACTGTGTGTCTACTGTATTCTTTGACGGGAATACTGAGTGATATCAATGGTACGTACAAAAGGTTAAAAATGCGCGTGATGGTGCTCGAAATGCGATGGATCAAAACTGCGAGGGACGTGGCGCCATCTCTCGGCAACATCTGAACCCATCGCCGCCGTTCGTCTGCTTCACCAGTTGCCCAGGTAAGCGGCGTTCGGAAATACGATAATAATGCGAAAATATTTTTATTTATATTTTAGGGTAAGGGTAATCACACAAAGCTTCAAATGTTAAATCCGGGACAGATTTCAACGAACATTCTCAAACGTGAATGTTTACTATTTGTTTCGCGACGTCGGAAATGTTTAGGCTCGCATCTCATCGGCACGTGTTAGATGTCGCAGGTACCAACAGATATCATTTTCTGATACTACTTTCTCCGATATTTGTTTAAAGCCTAGATAGTTCCACTTGAACTAACAACGGGTTCCACTCGCCTACAGAACAACAGTAATTATACTTGGAAACAAGCAAGCTGGTGACAATTCATACATACAAAATTCCTGAAATTGAAGAGCAGATAGAAAGTAGACAAATCGCTGCTCTAAGAGCCAGGCTTACTCTTGGAGCCTAGCGGTGAATTGAGCAAGCTTTGGGCGGCTTGAGGGGTTGTTCTAGGTCGCAAAGGGTTTGAATAAGTTGCCCTGATTATTGCCGTTATCGTAAAAACGCGTATTTCGTCTTTTTCTTTTTTTTTTTCAGCGGCAGTAAGGGGAAAAAGCTGTGAAGTCTCATAGTACAGCCTAATGTCACTGTGTTTTGACGGGCGGAGGCACGCTGAGCCGCCCCGGAATCGTAGTTTGCAAACAACCCCCAGACGGCGCTCGTTACTCGAAAGGTGAAGTTCCTCGATAAGAGTTGCACGTTGTGCTTTCTAAAAGTAACGTCATTCTTTGAACCGCCGACTGCGTAGCGGTGCAGTTTTAAGGAAGCGAATGGCGGCGCACAACAGCAGAATAAACTGAAGGACTACATTTTGTTCCAGCGGAATGTGCTCTGTCACTTGTATCGGTTGTCGTTACTTGTAAAAAAAGTATCAAGGGACTTTAAAACGCAAGTGGTTGCACCGCCATCTAGGTGTGCCCATGGAAATTGCTCCAAGCAATCTAACTTCTGAGGCCGGTATTCGGCCAAGCTATATGGTGCCTGGAGCCCGTCTTCGACTGGTGTGTGTAGCGTCCTATGCTGCCCATACATCAAAAAGTTGCCCCGAAGTGGTAACAAATGAGAGGTCGAAGTGTCATGCTGTTGCATGTCGCGATCCTGGCGGTTGGTCGTAGAAACGCTAACGAGAAGCTGCGAGTAGCACAACCGAACGCGAGTGTCGCTGCCGCCACGGCGTCCCAACTTCTGGCTGTCGAAGATTCCGTGCACTGCCACACTGGAGAGCGACCTGCAGCAGAACAGGCGTCTGCCACATCCACCACCGCTGCTGGAACGCCACCAGGATCGCGACCGGCACCAGCACGGCACTTGTATGACGTCACTAGGCGGAAATTGAGGGACCACTTTTTTGGACGTGGTAAGCACACCAGTCGGGCACGCGTTTCAGGCAACATAGCCAAGCCAATCTGAGTCTCGCGTTGTCCTGCTCGCGACGAAAGCAACGAGACGGGAATGCAGGTTAGAGGGTACCCCTCGAGCAGTGAGTTGGACAAGAAATACTCAAAAATGCTACTTGGAAAATGACAAATACTGGGATACATTAAAATAGTAGCTAAAATACTGATACTAAAACATATCTGTAAAAGTGTATCGCGATACGTATCGGAAATACGTTTTAAATAGAGGAGAAAAATTCTTTGGAAGTACAAATACAGGAATACATTTTAGGGAGGGCAGGAGTACAAATACAGAAATACTGATACTGCAATACATTTTTGAAATTTCTTTGAGTCGCCAACTGAGATGAAGTTTGAAGTGGAAGTTTTTGATCCAGAAATTACTTTCCCGTTTGCTTGGCACTTTGCCTTAAAGGTAGTTGCTTCGGACGACGAAATGTCTTCATTGGGCTCAAAAAACGTTCCATCAAAGAGTGACCGCGGTCCCTTCCCTGACATCCTGTCTGTCGTGACGAGGGATGCGAAAAGACCCTTCGACCTCAAAATAAATTTTGTCACCCTAAATCCTATCAAAACGTCATGCCCCTGTCCAAGAAGGACGCCTCTGTCAACATTGATCACATGACGTTATGGTGGAATGAACTCGTATTCTTTATCTGTAGGTGTGACCTTGAATATGAAACTTTACCACGCTGCTGTATGAAAGGACAATACGTACTTCCGTTGTAGGCTACCTCGTTGAAGATCGTGCAGGCAGTGTCATTTGGAATTTTTGAGAATAGTGGACCACCTGAAGCATCCTGGGAACACATGTCTTATCTTTTGTTACGGTTGAAAAAACGATACGGTAGCACCCCTGTTGTAAAGGTCCTTCCTGCCGATCCTCCGCCACCGACGCATGGATTGCAGTCCCCAAGTTTCGCCTAGCATCATCCAAACAGAGACCTCGTGGATTGCGACCTGATATTGCCGGCACAGGTGCGAGCTCTCCGAGAAACAGTGCCCTCGAGACAAGTCGCAGGTGTACGAAGTCTGGGCCGGCACAGCAGCGACTGTGCCAACGGCCACGTCTGGCCCCCTTCCTGGGTTTCGGACCACCAGAGCAGCGAGTGACGTTCACGTCGGCTGATGACGTACGTTTGAGCCATGCAATATTACGGGCGCAGCCGTGGACGCATTAGAATAGTTGTTGAACTTCACTGCGTGAGTCATCCTATTATTTCAAGTCAACCACCGACAGGCTCGTGCTGCAACGGACTGTGACTCAGCTTTGCCGGCTGGGTGTACTACTGTGTACGCTACGGCAAGAGAGGCGGTTAGCTACGGGCATTGGATGTCAGCAAACAATGACTCAAGAAATCTCTACCTAAGGACCTGCGGCAGAAGATGCTCCGACTCCACTCCTGGCACGCCGCCTGGTTCGAGTCCCCGACTACGCAACACTTCTCAGGAAAGAGAAGAGGGCGTATAGAAAAATAGCTTAGAGAATCGGAAGGAACCTTGGTCAGCATAGTAACAATGCCCCAGCATCTCATTAAACCCTAATGTCACTCAAAAGTTAAAAAAATAATTAAAAAAGGCGTTCGGACTTGTTTTTTGTTTTTGGTTGGGGGAAGTATGTTTTAAGAAATGTAACGAAATACATGTCATCCCGATTGTATCGCGATACAGAGAAACGTTCCAAATGTATTTCGATACAGGAATACAGATACTGGTGAAAAAAATGCATCGCGATACAGAAAATACAGATAGGAAATGTATTTCAAATACTATCGCGATACATTTGTATCGCGATACTGCCCAACCCTGACCCTGAGTACGCACGCAAAAATCAATAGCGAGCGTAGGTACGTAAAGCTCGAGGCGTTGCGTACGTATAAAGCTTATGCAATGTGGAGCACGCAACGCTAACGCAAAATCAGAGTGATTGCGTTATCTCCTATACTCAACACTGAAACTTTCTAGCATCGAGCGATTTTAGAAAAAGATAATGCCACTCTATACGAAAAAGTAACGACAATCTTTGAAGAACGCCGCCAGCTGTCTTGGAGCGATCCAGTCGGTGTTACTGCCTGCATGCGAGTGCGCAAGGGCAAATAATAAAGATAAAAGAGTGCACGCGGGGCGCGTCTTAGGAGGAGAGAGGAAAAATGCCTGCTGCCAAGCGCAGTGGACGCCATGAGCCCATGTCACCAATCGAGTAATGTCGAAAGCACAACGTCACAGCTTTCATCCTCTTTCTGTGAGCGTACTCTTCCCAGCTCATCTAATTGTACGCTGAATGTACACCATGGCGGTGCGCTTTTTAGTCTGTGTATATGTTTGCGTCTTTTAGCCTTTGACTGCGCTCTGACTCAACTTGAGAAAGTCACCTACTATTTCGGAGTGATCCAGGCGGCGCTACCGTGGACGCTCGAGCCTTAGAAAACAGGTAAAAAATACAGGAAGATCCGTTGGTGGATTCTTAGGGAATGTATTAGCTTGACCCTTGGAAACGCCGCACACGTCCCCCTTTTGGAAACGCCAAAGCTTACCCCTTTACTTCTCTGTTTTGACTTCACCTTTTGCATCCTATTTTTTTTTTTCTGCCTTTCCTCGGTTTTGTTACGGGGTTGGTGTCAGCGTTTCCCAAAAAGGGGATGTGCATGGCGTTCCCCAGAGTCACGCTGACGCATTCCCTCAGAATCCACTAATGGATCTTCCTGTACTTTTAACCCCTTTTCTGTACTCTGTCTGTCAGAGTACGTCGACGCCCTTTTATAGGTCATCCATAACACTCGTGGAAAGAACTACATCCATTCCACTCATGGAAGGAACCGCTACACCGTCTAGATAACAAAGCTGTAGTGCTTTGTAGTGCTGAATGAGATGACGTCATCAGAGAAGGCCAACGGTGGGCACAGATTGGACACGACGATTGCGTCACCGTTCGGCTTAATCTTGACTCGAAGCCGAGCGCTGACGCAGCACTCGTTTCCAATCTGTGTCCAGTGTTGGCCTTCCCTGACGACGCTATCTCATTCAGCACTACCTCTTTGTTATCAGGAGGTGTTGCACGGCGCCTCTTCCTCTTTGGCTCCGCGCCAGCTATGCGACGCTCACTTGACGAAAATGAAAACGCTCGTTTTGACGATAACCCGGTGGTGTCTGCCAGTTTCTCAGCGCCGAGGAGAGAGAGAGAGTGGGTTACGCGTGCTGACGTTGGCGCTTCGAACCAATGGGAGCGTCGCACGCGTCGCCTTCTCCCCTCCTTCTCCCTCTCTCCCTGACGCTGACAGACTGACTGACACCGCCGTGTTTTCGTCAAAAAACAAACGTTTATCGCTAACGCAGTAAGGTACGTTTATACTCCAACGTAACGTCGACGGGTGCGGCGTAGGGCAGCGCGCACAGATACTGATTGGTCGCAGATATCGAGTTCCTAGTTGCCGGCCAATGAAAGGCGCGCGTTCTGCGCTACGCTGCGTTCACTGCGCTCAACATCGGAGTATAAACAGCCCTTTAGAAAAAAAGTGCAGTGTCTCACGGCAGGCCACGAGGTCAGGCCGTTCACACCGCAGTCTTGCTGGATCAGGCCGTGTCTATTACATCCTGTTCCTGCGGCACTCTTGTAAGGTTCGATTCACTAGGAACGATTTTGCCTGCGAATTCGCGACTGCGACGTCGGGCGCCGCAGCTTCCACTACGCTATTTTTGTCGCACGAGCAACTAGAATATCAATTGAACTACATAACCGTTTTCAGTCATTTGAGTGTTTAGCCGAATACTTAAGAGTTAATTATGTATGGCTAGTGTTCAAGGAAAATATCCTCGGCCACACTGACTCACATGTACGGAGTATATTAAACAGCAAACAAAAAAAGAGGGACAAGCCAAGGATTATTTGCCATCTTAGTCGCATGATTCGATCGAGAGCATGTGGGAAGTACGGCCAAAATAAATCGGCGAATAGTTTCCGTAAGGTAAAACATTTAACATCGCTGTATACAGTAAAATGATTGTCGGAAAATGTTTGTTTCAAGGTTAACTGGGTGATTTCAGATAAGATCGAACAGGGGGTGGCTGGTCGACCTTTTTAATTTGCTTCATAATTTTATATGTTATTTCCCGATGTCCGAAATAAACAAAATCAGAATTATTTTCACCCAGAAAAAAAATTGTCGGACGCAAAAAATCGTACATCACGTAGAGGTGGAAAGTCGCATTTGCTTGCGTAGCCGGAGGGGTCAACTTTGGTGATTAATAACTAAAGTTATACTTCTTAGGTGAGTTTCATAATTTTTTAGCGCAATCTATATGTACTTAGAAATACGAAAAAAATACTGTTATTGTTTATTATGTTTTAAAAAAATATAAAAAAACACCAATTTCGGCTACTTGACCGTTTTTTCCCCAACTTTGAAGGCCTGTATCTTAGGAAATATTTTAGTCAGAAACGTCATATTTTAATTCAATACGCTACTTATAAATAGAAGTAAATTCACTAAAATTCAAATTTATTTAAGCGCGGGTTGGGGAGATTTTGGCAAGCAAACACGAGACAAGCACCAAAAAAACAAAATTTTAAGGGCGATTTAAAAAAAAAGCCCGTTCTCGATTTTTTTTAAACTCTTACCAGTCATTCTACTCTATTTGGGCGTTAATATCCATTAAAAACATGTTGCATTATATTGATGGTGTAACAGATACAGCTCCTCTACCGAGCCCCTTCTCCGAAGCTCGGCACGCGGTGTCCCTGTGGTGCGACGCAATAATTGCAACTTGTTATTTTCTAAAATAAAATATATATATATATATATATATATATATATATATATATATATATATATATTTGACATTTTTTTGTTTGAAGTGAACCTTTGGGTTCTATTCATCCTCTCTTTGGCAGGTATGTTGCTTGGTTTTGTGGACGCAGGAGGTTCAACATCTGTTTGCTTGGACGTCAATTTGGTTAAACTTTTCGTTTTTTTCTTTTTGTGTCCCTTCCGTGCCGTAAAATAAAAAAAAAACGTAAAGTAAAGTAAAAAAAACAACTAAAGCATACAAAATTGTGTTGTTGTTGTCACAGAGAGGGTGAATTATTTCCAGATATCCGGTGTCGGTATTTTCTTGGAAGGGCAAGTTCGGAGGTGGGGAAGGAGTTTATAGGCTGTCTGTGTCGGTCGGAAAACTTTTGGGGACGGGGGAGGGAAAGGGGTTGGCCGGCTTGCTTAGTGATGGGCGTGTTGGCATCTGGAGAGCCAGGAAAGGAAGGGGGGGGGAGGGAGGGGGGAGAGGCGAGGCTATCTATCGGGCGTCTGAAGGTCGGTGGTTGGGGCTTCCTAATAAACTGGAAGAGACAACAATCTTTCGACGCTGAGTTGGAGATCGTTGTGTGTGTTGCCCTTTTCGTCCTCCATCTGGGGTCTACCAAAATGTCGGGAAACAATAAACGTTGCAGCCAAGTTGGACGGCGGTGATTAGGATCTGTTTGGATGTGGACAAACCCTCAAAAGTAAAAGGGATTAGTGGGAAGTAGTGTTTTGGGCAGATAGCGAAAAGGCGGCGTTTCTTTTGGGGAACCGATACGAGTGACGGTGTGACTCAAAGACGCCTTTCAGCAGGAAACATAGTCATCTGCATTCTACCCTGAATAGTTTCGCCGCTGTCTATTTCCTTTGCCTGGAGACTTTCCCTCTTTCTTTCTTTGCGGTGATTGGAGCTTCGTTGAGGGAGTCATTTGTGTACTTCTGTGTATAACTGTGTGCTTCGAATGAAAGAGCCTCCCTGTTTCAACTTGTCACTAACCTGCGTTACTCCAGCTCAGCCACTGTTTCAACCCGCAATTTCGTTCCTTTACTTCGTGCTGACTTTTTATTCATAATGAGCTCGTTATGGCGACAACACAGCTCCGAGCGAGTGTTTTGCGCAGATTACCTTGCAAAGCACAAAAAGAAGATCCCGATGCAGCGAAATTTTCGCAGTGTGAGAGAGCTCGGTGTGGACTGTTTGAAGCGAATTCTCCCGTCTGGCAGCTCCATGGAAGTGAGCAAGCTGGACTACCTGTGCTACAATTGTTTTACGCGTTTCACCAAGCAAATAACTTTGCGAAGCTCAGAGTTTGGCGTTGACAGCTTTATGCCTCCTAAGGAGGCCATTGAAGACCTCAACCGCAGCGTACGTTCAACGTTTGTGTCACCACTAAGACCACCAAGTGAAGTAAGAAGTCGAGACAGGCCTTCCTATGTAAAGAGGAAACAGACGGAGTTGGAGCAGGTTGTGACTGAGAATTTGCGCTCCAGGAATGCGTCTTGCGTACGATAAAAACGTGGCATCGGGGTCGTCGGAGCAAAAGTGCTCCACATGCACCGAGTGGGCGGACAACATTCGCCGTGCCTTTGCGACCACAGCCTCTTCCCGGGAACGCTGTCAATTGCTGACCCTCCTGCCATCAACCTTGACAAGAAATGAAGTCCAGAAAATCATCCCAGAGGCATCGATCTACATCATTAATAGGTCCCGGAAGCTGAGGGAGGACCACAGCGTGTGGTATGTGCCCGATCCCTATACAAGGTGTAAGGTGAGCCCTGAAAACATATCTGCAGCGGTTGAGTACAACATGAAAGACGGGCTAGATGCTCTAGGCAGAGTCCCAATCAGAAGGACGTCATTTCCGTTGTGCTCAATGGCCAGAAAACGCTCAAGCCAAAACGCTTTATGACACGGTCAATCAGAGAAGCGTTTCGTGCATATAAAAGTGACCATCCCGACTCCGGCATCGGACTGACGAAGTTTTACTCCCTGCGACCCCGATGGGTCAAATGCAATCCCCAGCAAGAAGCATGGTTTGTGTGTACTGCGCAAACTATAACCTCTGTGTCGCCTCTCTACAGAACGCTTCTGGCTTACAACTTGACACAGCGGAATTAAACTCGGCATTCATTTGCAACCCGCCATCGCGCCAGTGCCTTTTAGGCGAATGTGATCATTGTTCCAAAGGCCAGTCTCTCACACTCGAAAAACTCAACAATTCCGGGGATGAAGAAATTTTTTTTTCAGCATGGGAGTCAGGCGAGCTTGTGAAAAAGACTTTAGATCCGGTCACTTTTCTGGAAGAGCTTCGTGTGTCGGTCTCAAGGTGGATCATTCACAACCATATCAGACAGACGCGAGGCAAAGCCGTCTACGAAGAAAAGCAGTGCGCGCAGCGTGGTAGCATTGTCTTCCACTTCGACTTTGCTGAGAACTGGACTGTTATCCTTCCTGATGAGATTCAAGCGTACCACTGGAAACAAAAGCAGGTCTCAATATTTACGTGTGTGGTGACGACTATAGAAAGTCGACATACAGTTTTGCCGTCACCAGTGACGACTTGCATCATGACTCCGCTTATGCCTGTCTGGCTCTACAAAAACTGAGAGGGTGGGTCGATGACAACCTTGCTGTGTACTCTCATTTGACATATGTAAGTGACGGTGCCGCCAGTCACTTCAAGAATTGCTTCCAACTTCATGAATTCCCAAAAAAATGTTTTTCCCAAAGCCCAATGGTTATTCTCAGCCACTGGGCTTGGAAAAACGCGTGTGACGGAGTTGGAGGACTCGTCAAACACCAAGCAACGCTTCACAACTTGAGACAGCTCCCAGGAAAGGCCATTCAGTCTGCAAATTGCATGGTGAACAGTCTTTCCCAAAAACTAAAAGGAGTGAATTTCACACTTTTGGACAAAGATGAGCTTGTTGAATTCCGTGAACGGAAAAATGGAGAGTAGGTGGGAGTGCGCGCCTTTCCTGGTGTTCAGTCGCGGCATGTGTGGCTATGCAAAACATCAGAAGCTTCGACCTGTGACTTGCAAGTGGCACGGACTCTCGGGTGTCCTTGGAAGAATCTCCAAGTGCACACCTTCAGAATATGTTTGCGTCAAAATCTGTCAAATTTTGAAACCTATGAAGGCAGAACTGTGTTATATATGATGTGTAATTTGTTCTATTTAATGTACAATTTATTATAACGTGCCGAATAAAAAAAAATTACTTTTCTCTCAAAATAAGAAGTCGCAACCACTGCGTCGCACCACAGGGACACCGCGTGCCGAGCTTCGGAGAAGGGGCTCGGTAGAGGAGCTATATCTGTTACACCATCAATATAATGCAACATGTTTTTAATGGATAGTAACGCCCAAATAGAGTAGAATGACTGGTAAGAGTTTAAAAAAAATCGAGAACGTGTTTTTTTTTTAAATCGCCCTTAAAATTTTGTTATTTTGGTGCTTGTCTCGTGTTTGCTTGCCAAAATCTCCCCAACCCGCGCCTAAATAAATTTGAATTTTAGCGAATTTACTTCTATTTATAAGTAGCGTATTGAATTAAAATATGACGTTTCTGACTAAAGTATTTCCTAAGATACAGGCCTTCAAAGTTGGGGAAAAAACGGTCAAGTAGCCGAAATTGGTGTTTTTTTATATTTTTTTAAAAACATAATAAACAATAACAGTATTTTTTTCGTATTTCTAAGTACATATAGATTGCGCTAAAAAATTATGAAACTCACCTAAGAAGTATAACTTCAGTTATTAATCACCAAAGTTGACCCCTCCGGCTACGCAAGCAAATGCGACTTTCCACCTCTACGTGATGTACGATTTTTTGCGTCCGACAATTTTTTTTTCTGGGTGAAAATAATTCTGATTTTGTTTATTTCGGACATCGGGAAATAACATATAAAATTATGAAGCAAATTAAAAAGGTCGACCAGCCACCCCCTGTTCGATCTTATCTGAAATCACCCAACTTGTGATTTTTAAAATAAAATCAAAATAAGATGTGTCGGTACATGAGCCGAAGTGCTAAACAATATTACTTTAATAATGTGGTACGTATGTTTATATAGGCAGAAGTTAGTCAGCCTTAATAGGAGTCTGGTGTCTCATCTGTAGATGAGACATTTAGCCAGAGCAGTGCATCCGCTAGCCAGGGGTCTTTGACGGGCTCCACGCAGTGGTGATTCATGACGCACCCCGCTACGATGCTCATCCAAATCGAAACGGTCAGCGGTGGAGACTGGACCCAGGAACCATGGATACTGCAACGCGAGCTTTCGCTACACGTTACATGTGTTCCGAGCTGAGGTGCGCTAACGCACTCGGCCACAGATCCTCCAAAGATAAAATAGGGCTCCCCAACTTGCTGCATGATGGTACATTAGTGGCAAATGATTCTGATAAAGCTTCTTTATTTAATTATATTTCCAAGTCAGTATTTCTTTCTGGTGAACGTGTTGCGCTAGAAATGCATGAGCAACCAGCATGCTACAACGGAGCAGGTTGACATCTCTGTTAATGGTATTGCCAAGTTGCTTGACAATATTGATGAATCGAAAGTCTCTGGTCTTGGTAAAATTTCGCCTAGGGTAGGGTGTTTCCACGTCAGATCGTACAATGACTGTCCGGGTCATATTTTTGGTATTTATGTAATAATTATATGTTAAAGCCATGTTCCTGGGAGGAACATTCCGCTATATGTGAACTCAGTAGCTAATGTTTTGCCAGAGATATAAAATTGAGAAGCTCAAAGCATGGACATTGCCGAGGTTTCACAACCTCGGCACTAATTCCTCATGTTGAATCCATTCAAAACCGCTCAGCTCGTTTTATGTTGACAAACTGTCATCGCACTGCCAGCGTTACTACTATGGAAAATACTTTAGGTCTCCCGTTACTAACTCACCGCCGAAAAATCTCTCGTTTGTGTCTTTTTCATAAAATATTTCATCAAAATGTTACCCTTCGTCATAAACTAATTACTCCACCATTCTACATATCTGCTCGCATTGATCATAGCCATAAGGTTGGTATTCCAAGTTTTAAAACTTCATTATTTCAATATTCTTTTACGCCACAAACATCTATAGACTGGAGCCACCTTCCCGCCTCGACTGTTAACATCACTGATATTGTTATGTTTAAAAATGCTATTACTAATATGTGCACTTTATAGTTAATATGTTACAGCTCTCTCCCCTCTTCAATGTACTTACCTTGAGGGTATTTGAAATATATAAATAAATAAATGGTAATTTGCAGAGCCACCAATGACACACCAAAAAAGACACACACTAAACTTTTTTCATTTATTTTATAGACAATTTACAACATGCACACCGAACATTAAAAATTACAAGTATATATTTCTATGCAAAACAAATTACGAAGCACATTAGGAAAAAAAAACACGTTTTAGTGACATTTTTATTAATTATTTACCAACAAACATCTTCAATAAAAAGGTCGCTAAATATATCCGAATGTGCGTCTTGAACTGCAGCTTACCAAAATATAAAATATATTTGCTTAGTCGTCATTGTAGTTATGTTATATATTCAGAAACGTAAGTCATTTCTCTAAAAGTGGCAAAATTGCACGTCTATATTTCTTTTTTCTTAATCTTCATATTTTATTTATTTTGAACTGTGCTTATCTCCTTGCAGTAACTTGAACTAACTTGTGATGCAAAATATTGAGCAGGGTATGACCTCCAGTTGGGGAAAAGTGACAGCAAACCTTCACTCAAATCGAGCTAGCTTGTCTTTGTTATATAAGCTTTGCTGCATGACTGCGGCTCCAAAGAGATGTTCTCCTGAACCAAGAAGGTGTGTACAACGGTGCTGTTCTGTTCCAGAGCGTAGAAAGTCGTCATAACTTAAGACCACGGGACTACCTCAACCTACCTCAACCGTCTGACGAAACTCTCGGAGGCGCGTGCACACTGGCGACAACCTCGTACGAAGCAGCGGAGCAAGTCCTACGCCTTCCCTGTGGAAGCTTACACACTGCCTCCTTCGGTGCGGACGAACGTCTGCGATTCAAGATACGTAAACTGTCGCCTTTTTGTTTAACATCGTAAATAGGCGCGGTGCTTAATAGCAGTGTTGGGAAGTACTTCAAGTACATTGTACTTAAAGTACTACTTCAAGTAGGTTTAGGAAACTTGTACTTTACTTGAAGTACATTCTCTGAGTATGTACTTGTACTTTACTTGAAGTATCTTTTTCGGGTACTTTCCGAGGAAAGTACAATTCCCGACTTCAAAGTACATTCCCGAAATTTGGTTTTGTTAAATTTGTATCACAAAATGATGCTTTGTCAACTCCGAAGAAATACTGGGAGGGATATTCTACTCTCACCAGAAACGTGAGCAGACGAGGCATCGCTCTGCTTGTTCTGGGGGCGGCTTTCCAGTAGCTTTTTGAACTCTCGCTACTTCTCGGTCGGTCAGCGCAAGCGAGGAGGTTTAAAATATTATGAGAGCAAAATTAATCATAATCTAGCACCTGAAACTGTGGTGCGGAACAATTAAACTTTCAAGTCGAAGAAAAAGACAACAGAGGAGAACGTCACAATGTTTTGAGACATTCTCTTTTGTCTTTTCCTTCGACTTGAAAGTTCCTTAATTTTTTCGCACCCCAATCTCAGGTGTCACATTATGATTAATTATCACCAGCTCGCTTTCACACTCACTGTTTTTTTTCATTAAAGAGAGGACACTCCTCTATGAGAGGATTGCTTGCGGAAGCTACGGGGCTGACGTCATGCTCTCTCCTAGTACATTTAACCCCTTCGGTGCAACAATCCAGTGGAAGCGGCGCCAAATTCAGAAGAGGGACTTCTGAATTTGGCTCCATTCCTGAAGATAACTACTCTGTGGCCACTTGACTTTATCAAATATTCGCCGCTGTTTTTGAAAATAGGTCATGCACACCTGATTACCCCTGGGCAATGCATACCAGTTAAAAATCACTGTATAGGGGAATTAAAGGACATCATGAAATATTGTGTTAAAATACTTGTACTTTACTTTTAAAGTACATTGTATTTATAGTACTTTACTTCAAGTACATTGCACCCAGTGTACTTACTACTTTACTTAAAGTACATCACGTCTCATTTACTTTGTACTTTACTTGAAGTACCTTTTAGATGTACTTTACCCAACACTGCTTAATAGCTGGTAATCGAATGCGTGCGGGTGTACTGTACGTGTGTTGGACGAGCGCTCTGCGTTCATTTCATAGCGCGCTCCGACGAGTCGTTGGCTCGGAGGGGCTTCCAAGAATTTCGTCAGACAGTTGATGTAGGTTGTTTAAACTGCTCGTCCATATTCCATAGCCGTAAGGCGGAAAACACAGATGCCGCGCCATCGCACACTGCCCGTACGGTTGTCTCCGATGCCTCCACCGTGTTTCGGTACCGACTACGCTTGGCAGCATTAAAATGGCGGCAGTCTCAGTGTTGTCAGACCACCAAGCAATTTCGCACAAGGTCTATTGTGTTGCATTTGTGAAGCGCTCAACCATACCAAACGTTTAACGATACTTTGAGTTTCACTTATGCTAGGCTGATAAACCCGGCGATCTTCCACAGCGTTCCACACTCTCGAACTTCTCTCCCTTAGTGTGCACAGGTATTTGAGCTCATCCTAGCCTCCTCCACCGGTCACGTGACCTCCCTAGTTAACCAACCAGCATCGAGCTTCGCGGCCACGCTGATAAGGCTTCACTTATCAGGCGTCACGAAATGCTGAGCACAGCTAGTCAAAAAACGTTTCACGTTAAAATGTAGAGATGACTGGCAAGGGTAGAGACCGAATGACTAGCGAAGTTTTAGCAGCCTTTGCGATTCAAAAGGAGGGGGATAAAAAATGCGTGGAAGACATCGCTACATTTACACAGCAGAGAGATTGTCTTTTTAGACACGTGTTGATCGACCGTCCCGTGACCGATGTGGTCGTTGTTGCCGATTCTGTTTTTATTCCGTTTTCGCACGCTGTTTGCCCTCGTGTCATCATGAACCAACTCGCCCACATCGCTACCCTAATTCTGTTGGGACTATTGTGACATATGAACAGCATACCCAAATAAACCCAAGGTTTGGCCACCAGTACTGATATCCGACTAATCGAAGTATTCGAAAACTCGAATACTATAAATCCAAAAGCCGAATCGGATTATTTGGACAATCATAATTCGAATCAAATTCGAAAATCAAAATATAATATATAAATAAATAAATTAATTAATTAAGTCAATCTTTATTCATATTCAGTAGGCTATACCAGCACTGTATATTGCGTCTGGATATTTAGCAATTGTGGCTAGTTCTGGATCCATACATAAGTACATAAATAAGGGATGCTGGTTTTACACTGCACGCATGCTAGTGCCGCATAAATAACATTAAAATAACACATTTTACGGTTCACAACTTTTCTAAATGATTATTTTTGGAAAGTGCAATTGATTTGCTTTCATTTATGTTTGGGCTTAGTGAGTTCCGAAGTATCGTACCACAAACCCCTATGTCACACACCTAGGGGTTTGTGGTACGATATATTTATATTTGAAAAACGTTTGATACTGTATTTCACTTACTACAAAAACATGAAGGCTTAAATATTCACTATGATTAACGGGATTAGGGAGTAGGGACTACGTAACTTCAAGAACACAGCAAGTTATGGTAAACGGAACTGAAACTGTGATGTGGCGCAATTGTCCCTCCTCTGGCCATTTCTTTTTGTTATTTGTTATTAATTATAGTTTTACTCAAGTTCAATTTAGAATACGTCCGCTCGCGGACGATTGTGTATTGTATAGTAGAGTGTCTAGCGAAACTAATTCCACACTACTTGTGAGTGACCTCGGATGCAGTGAGACACGGTCTACGTGTATTAGAATGTCCCAAAGTTTTGATAAGCGCGCTCGCGTAAGCTTTACCAAAAATTAAATAAAATGAAGTTTTCAATGTACACTCTCCGGCAAATGAAAGACCCCTGGAAGCGCGTGGCGAGGCGGCGGCTGGCGGGGCGCTGCGAGCGCTCCGGGCAATTCCATTCTGCTTCGAGGGGAAGACGCTCACTCGGGGCTCAGCACAATCTGATAAGCGCGCTGCGCTTTAGCTGAGCCCGAGTGAGCGTCCTTCCCTCGAAGCAGAATGGAATTACCCGGAGCGTTCGCAGCGCCCCCGCCAGCCACCGCCTCGGCCACGCGCTCCCAGTGGGTCTTTCATATTGCCGGAGAGTGTACCTCCTGACAGCGAACCAATAATAACAAAATCAACATACAAACACTTAGACGTAATAGTTTCTAAAGAGTGTTTATGGTCAACGCAAATAAATAATGTAATTGGGAAGGCGGGCAGGTCGCTTAGCTTTTCTGCGGCGTAACCTCAAACATGTCAGTAACGAGGGGGAAAAAGCCCCATATTAAGCATACGTTAGGCCGATTCTAGAATATGCTTGCCCTGTGTTGGTTCAGATTTACCGCGTTCACGTCAGTATACTTGAGCGCCTTCAATTTTCCGCTGCTTAAATGAAGCGAGAATTGGACCGGAATTCTTGGGAGGAGCGCCGTCGATACCTCCGACTCGAGCTTTCTTTCTTTTATTTTTTTTATCCCAAACAGACGAGAATTTCTGCCTCATCATTCTTACAATCGAGAAATCATACCTTCCGACGAAAAGATCAGTTTTGCAAAGTTCGACCGTATGCCGCCATAACAGATGTTTTTAAATACTTTTTTTTAAGTGCTACTATATTAGAGCGGAATTCATTACCATCGGCCGCAAAAATGCCGATTTATTCTATAATGCATCGTGCATCCAAAAATATTTCTCAGGAGGCGCTGCGCGTTTATTCTTCAATAGTGAACAAATAAAATAAAAAAACATGCGCGAAAAATAAGCCACAAATTGCTCGCAATTTGAAACATTCAAAAATCGTTTAGGCTATCTTTGAGAAACCGGGGTATTTACTGCACGTAAATAAAATATATGGTTTCGTTGAAATGATATGTAAGTTGTTTGCGCATCGCATGGCCCTTTCGAAGGTCATGGTGACGCTCACACGGCATTGGACCGGCTTTGATGGCTGGGCACGTCCTCCGCGATCTGTGGCGAGGTGAAACGGGGTAATGACAAGTGCGTTTCTCTTAAGCACGCCGATGCGTTGTGGCGAAGCGAGATACTTTCAATCGCTACGCCTACTTGGCGGGTGTCGCTTCTCCACAGCGCACCAATGCGCGGTGGGTGGCGAACTCAACGGGACAGACCAGACCACGAACAATGAGAAATGTTGCAGAACTTGTTGGTACCATCAGTGTTCCATACGAATATCAAATCGATATAGTTCCTTATTCCGAGCAATAACCGAAAGTTTGTAAAATTCGCACTAAACCTCTACGCTAACAATCTGGCAGTGCAGCAGGGCCCGAGCTTCGCAACGAGAAAGTGAAATAAACCTTCGGCCCAATGTTGACGCAATTGCGTCATATTTAGAAATGTAGCCTTCGGCGTTCATAGGAGTGGTACTTCGGTGCAGTCTGGCACGAACCGTGCAACAATCGTACCAAGCGCAGAGCGTGCGCCATGACTTTACGCTTAGTCTGCGAGTATACACCCGCTCGTCTTCTTCTAGGCTTTTACCGTGCTCGGACGTAAGGTTAGGTGAAGCATATCAATCCGGCAGCACGTTGGGCTAAGATGTTCCCGGGGAGGGGTACGTTTCCGACTCGCTCTGGAGTTTCAGTAACAATAGAAAGTTTTAGTATACCGTACGCTGCGGACTGCGGGCCCAGAGGGCGCTGACTCGGTCCATGTTTCAAAGTGGCGGCTCGAGTTCCCTCTGAGAAACGCAAAGCTCTAGCGTACGGTCTACTAAAATTCTCCAATAGTGTTATTGCGATGACGGTTGCAGTAGTCTGAGGTGACTCTAACGCTAAAAGATTCAAATTACTGTTACTAAGGTGTTTTAGCATGGCGTCACCGCTATGTGAAGCGCAAGTTCGTCTGCTTCTTTTGCAGAAGTTGTCGCGACGTCAGAACGCCGAGCCCTGATTGGCTCGGATTGAAAGATAGTGGGTAGACCTCAAAGCAAGCTGCCTTGACGTCTATCCGCTATCCTTCAGTCAGAGCCAGTCAGAGCTCGGCGTTCTGACGTCATAACAAGCCCTACAAAAGAAGCAGACGACCTTTCGCTCCGTGAAGGTTACGGCTGGCACAGTATACTGGTCCTGGCGCGTGCATTGAGAGCACGCTTCGAACTGGCAGCGTAAACTTCCGGTAGCAAAAATGCCGCTCCGTACATAGCGTGCGGTAACGCCGCTACGCTGAAAATGCCTTGTAGTGGAGGCCTCTTAATTCTCCGATAGTTCCTGTTTTAAAAGTGAGGGCCATCTAATAATTGCTGCGCCAATTATTCGAGTAAGCCGTAGTTTTGGGATCGTCCTCTGGGTATATATTGGATACGTGGACGGCCTCAGCGTCCGGTGTGAGGCCCGGCTCAGTTCGCATCGAAAACGAATGCAGCGCCAGCGTTCGGCGAAGACTACAATCTAATCGCGCGGATAATGCCCCCCCCCCCCCAGAAAAAAAAATGGCCACAGCCAATGTTGTTTGATTGAGGGGTCTATTGCAGGTATCAGTGATTTTGTTTAGGATGTTTGCATATTAAAACAAGAATAAACGGGCTCTCTAATTCAACTCGACTCCTAGTAAATGCCGTCATAAGTAATAAGGGCAAAAATGATTGGGTATACAGTAAATCCTCTTGCCGCCGGAGGGGTGAGAAAGACAACAACGCCAAGCCGACATTTCTGCGCACCCCAGGTGGCGCTGCACTTCCGTGGAGGAAACACGGAACATTGTTCGAACTATACCGCGATATTGTTTTCGGGATATTGTTTGGAGCACGAAAATAACGCCAGGATAGAACACAAAAGGCTGTTGCATTTTTCAACTATTAAACATCTTTTGACACGGCGTTGCAGATGGTGGCGGTTTCCTGGCGTTCAAGAACAATCATTTGTTCCGCAGATGCACAGACGTCATACCAAGTGAACGAACTCGCAGCTGGAAGCAAACATTTTTTTTCTCTCTCTTCTCGCTGTTCGTGTTTTTTTACGCTTTTGTTTGTTGGTTTCAAGTGCCCTGTTTCTCGCATACCGCAGTCCGTTTTTCCAAAACCTTAGCTGGTGATAACAATTAAACAAAGCATACTTGTACATCGGCAGGCAATGTTTTGTAGCCGCAACAAACGTTGCGCCATGGAAGGCTGCCAGTGAGGCAAAGAACAAATTACCTCCGATAAGCCTAGCCTTCGGGCGGCTTCTCCAGATGTGAACAAATTACTTTTTAATTAGCCAATATTTATAGCGTGTGCGTTGTTGTTTTTTAAAGGCGACTTTGATTTATTAAGTTTATCCAGCTCACACTTGCAAAGCCAGCGAGCACACCCAACACCAATTAGATAACGTAAGAACCGCGGAATTTTCTGCACACTCAAACAAAGGTCAGCGTTCTCCGCCTGAAGTCTTTTAAGCCTGTGTTACACTGCTTATACATCAGTCAAAAGACAGTCTGCATACAGATTCGAACGCGAGTCACCACGATAGATCCGTGCTTCGAATGCCGCGTGGCAATGAGTTCGAAGAGAAATCTTAGCACGCGGCATTCGAACCAGAAATATTGCGGTGGTTCGCGTTTGCAGACTGCCTTTTGTGTGACGTATGAGCGGTGTGAACACCCCGGCTTTACCGTCCACGATTCACGAACAGTTTTGAGCTTGTTATATTTCCATATTACATGTCGATAGAAATAAACAAAGTATCCCTTTTACCGTCTTCACTTCTTTCGTTAGCATGGGTATATAGGAACCGGCTCGAACCGGTGTAAATCGCTTCATTTTTTTTCTGTACTCTGGAGTTAATCTGTTATTTTCACCTGACCGGAACAAATACCGGAACAAAAATGAAAAAAAAAACATTTGGTTACAACGCTTTTTTTTTACTGCAAAGCTAAAGGGACCTTAGAGTCGCGGTCATACTGCCTAATACATCATTCAAAAGACAGTTTTCGGAGACACTGTCTGATGCATGTTTCTTCCTTGCATGACGGTCATGTTGGTCATGCAAAAAGACACTTTCCGCAGACATGTTCAAAGCATACATAGGTGTGAAAGAAACATGCTTTGAACGTGCTTGAGGCGTGTCCGCAGGTAATTTTGTCGTCATGTCTGCAATTATATTCACCGTGTCTTTTTTAATTATTATTATGCACTGAAACGTAAACTTATACTTAAAACGATAAGAATTTCGAATTTTACTGACTGTATACTTGCCCGGTGGGACACAGGGGAAGTAGCACACGAGTGGCAAGGATTCGGAAATGTCATTTTCGCTGTAAAATTACAAAAATAGGTGATTACTCTTTTTACAGCGAAGCTGTAAATAACTCGTTGGTCGGGTTTTTTTCGTGTCCGTCGACAGAACAGTAATAAACAGAATAGTCGACAGAAAACCATCGCGCGCGCCTTATCAGCGTTCGCGCGCACCTTATCATCTCTCATGTTGTTTCGACACTTGTTTCAATAAGAAAACGACAAAAGAGGTGTCAAAACCACACGATAGATACTAAGGAGTGCGCGAACAATGCGAAGCACGTAGAGCTCCCCGCTATGCGTTCTGTTGGTAAAGACAGCGGTTGCATAAGCTGCCACGGCAACGGCTAGAATACGAAGTGGGGAGTGACGTCACTAGCCACGCTAAAAATGCGAAGCACTTGTAGCGCTCCCCGCATGCGTTTCTCGGTAAAGAGTGAGTGCGGTTGCATAAGCTGCCGCGGCAACGGCAGAGTACGAAACCTTTCATATATAAAAAAAGGTATTGGTACAGTGCATTTCTTTCTTCAGTCAATCACTTGGTATAGACCACTTTGCTGTTTACAAACTCTGAATTGCCGCGTCCGTCCCAAGCGACTTCCTGTCGTACCGTCTTTGCAAGCCTGTTGAGCTTGCCTATGTCACCAGTGCTAGAAAGCATAAATGCTACACGGACGACAAAGCTGGAGATTTAACAAGGGCCTTCGGCTGTACAATATTGCATCTTGGAGGAGACAGGTTGGTTTACAGGAATACTCGAAACATTTTAACAGATCTCGCACTCCTTCGTTCTTTTGGCGTTCACACTGGAGAATCGGTGGTTAAGCGTTGCATCTACATATCAAGCTGCGGTGTTAAGGCGCATTCACACTTCTGAAGAGCGCGCGTCGTGGGGTAAGGTTTGTTTGCTTATTTTTGTATTAAAAAAAGTCGCGCGCCGAGCAGGACGACGCAGGGAGACGACGTCTCTGGACCCAGGTTTTTCGCTCGACGGGCGCGCTTGAGCCAATCAGCGAGCGACCGGACGTGACGTGTCGTCTTCTTCCGGTTAGCTGTTTTCGCATGTTTTCCATGCGAAACAACTAACCGCATGTTTTAGCTATTTTTTCTTCGATCCACAAGGAGGGCGAAAAAGGTAGATGGCTCGAGGGACGCACGCAGTTGCCAAACGTAGCTGGAAGCATTTCAGCGTGTAGAAAAGCATGCCGATTGGAACGTCTGACTGTGAGCAGTGTTTTATGTGCGTGTGCGACGCCGTGAATACTACTTTTCATCGTTTGCGCAAAAGCCGCCACCGAACTATCGCAGTGTGTGCCGACCTCCGTCCGTGCGGGAGCGATCACTCCCAGTGTGTTTTCCGCATTCTTGTGTGCACCGTGCACGCCACCACTACGGAATACAACAGGTCTCCTTCGAAAACACTATCGCACAAGCTGCGTGCAGTGCTATCAAAGGTACGGACGCGCGGGCGTAGCACCGTGCTAAGCTTTGTTTTCACAGAAACGCGTCAAAAGAGCACCTTCTGAAGCTGCGCGCTCGAGTCCGTGCCTCTCACATATGCTGCATACAACTGGAGTGTAAACGTATAAATAATCGTCGCCGTTGTCTATTCAGTGAAGACGGTTGTCTCCGAGCGCATATGCAATCGCGAAGCCAAGTCAACAACAATCGTACGAAGCAGACGAATAAAAAATTCCGTGTTCTCTCGACAAACGCGAGGTTCCCCGAGAAGACGCCGACGTCGGGTGGCCCTGTGTGACTGCATCGTCCTTTTTCCGACGGCGGCGTCGACGTGGACCGCAACGCGCGTTTTTTGTTCAGTGTGAATGCGGCAGTTAAAGATATAGAAATAATGATTATTAATTAAGGTGTTTTCTTTTGTTAGAATGGTTTATCTTTCCAAAATTGCGTCGGCATTTTTTTTAGCTTTTTATGTTGGTGTCGGCGTTTTGGAGAGAGTATTTGCGGGGGCAAAGCGGCCGAGAGGTGGGAGCGGTTCTCGGGAGTCTGCTTGGACAGATCCCTGGGACAGCCCGCGCTTGGGGCTGCGTGTGGCTTTTAACAGAGTGTGCCTGTATATAGAGGGTTTCGCCGCTTAGTGTCAAATCGTCGCTTTTTGCCCGGTGTATTAATTTAGTTATTGGCGCCAGCCAGACTGGGAAAAATCCAGGGAACGAGTAGAAGGAATTTGGTTTTGGCAGTTGGAGCGCCAAGCTGACAGCTCGCCGTCCATTGGGTAACAGTGTACCACGTGGGAATGGCGGAATTTGAAGGGATTGTTTGGTCCCTGAGGTGAAAGGAGGCCCCTACGAGCCTACAAAAGGAGTGCCGAGAGGATTCTTGGGGGTGGAGATTGGGATTTCGGATTCGATTTAGGAAGTCTGGGGACTGGAGCCGAGCCTCTAGACGACGCAGGATGGTCTCCCAAGTTGGGACTTGTAACTGGAGTGTAAATAAATGCGTATAGTTCTCTACAAGCAGTGAGTCGATCCGTCACTCAGCGACGTTCGTGTCGCCTCGCTCCAGACCATCGGAGCGGAACCTGCCTCCCACACCACCGAAAGGACCAACAACTTAACTGGCGCAGTCGACAGGATGGTGGAGCGATTTCCGGTGAAATGATGTGGCGGTGACCTGCGGCGAAGTACGTCAGCTTCGCCTTAGCGCGGACGAGGCAGCATCCCTGTGAGAAGCCTCGTGGGCTCCGGCCCGAAAGTGACCAAGACGACATCCCCGTGGGAGGTCTTGGGGGTTCCGACCCAACGTCAACAAGTGGACGAGGCGACATCCCCGTGAGAGGCCTCGTGGGTTTCGACCCGAAGAGAACAAGGTGACATCCCCGTGAGAGGCCTTGTGGGTTACGACCCGAAGTGGACGAGGCGACATCCCCGTGAGAGGCCTTGTGGGTTTCGACCCAAAGAGAACAAGGCGACATCCCTGTGAGAGGCCTTGTGGGTTACGACCCGAAGTGAACGAGGTGACATCCTCGTGAGAGGCCACGTGGGTTCGACCCGAAGTGGACGAGGCGACATCCCCGTGAGAGGCCTTGTGGGTTTCGACCCAAAGAGAACAAGGCGACTTCCCTGTGAGAGGCCTTGTGGGTTACGACCCGAAGTGAACGAGGCGACATCATCGTGAGAGGCCTCGTGGGTTCGACCCGAAGTGGACGAGGCGACATCTCCGTGAGAGGCCTTGTGGGTTTCGACCCGAAGAGAACAAGGCGACATCCCTGTGAGAGGCCTTGTGGGTTTTGACCCGAAGTGAACGAGGCGACATCCTCGTGAGAGGCCTCGTGGGTTCGACCCGAAGTGGACGAGGCGACATCCCCGTGAGAGGCCTTGTGGGTTTCGACCCGAAGAGAACAAGGCGACATCCCTGTGAGAGGCCTTGTGGGTTACGACCCCAAGAGAACAAGGCGACATCCCCGTGAGAGGCCTTGTGTGTTTCGAACCGAAGAAAACAAGGCGGCATCCCCGTGAGAGCCTCGTGGGTTACGGCCCAAAGTACAACGACGACGCAGCATCGTCTACGTGAGGGGTTGCGTGACATGTTGCGACCCGAAGAATAGACCACACGTGCACTAACCCAGGAACGACTCCGACGGGGGACATCGAGCGACACCGGAGAGTCATTGCCTCAAGAGCGGCGCACTGACACAGGTGGGCCTCATTTCTGTTTCCTCCGGGTTTCGCATGTCAGTGGTGATTCGGTCGATGACTGAAGGAGTTCGAGGTGCAATGAGTGAGAACGGTGATAAGAGACCGGCGATGTTGGACGACGTATCAGAAGGGGAGGAAGTGAAAGGGAGAACGCGCGCTCTCAAGCAAAAAATTGCTGCTTTAAAACTCAAACTCTTGATAGCCCAATTTAACGCAAATCAGGCCGAGGAGAAGTTGCGCCGCGGCGGGAAAGATGAAAGCCAGGTTGGAGCGAGCGGAAAATCCGAGGTGGTCGTCAAGACGGGCGAACTATACCTGGAGAAGTGGGAGAGTCACCCGCTGCCGTCTACGATATACCCGGAACAGGTGAACATCGAGGCCCGCTGCGAGAGCGTGAGCGATGGTGACGGCGGCGAAGGGAGTGAGAGCGACAGCGCGTTTGAGCTAAAAATGGCAGCTCTAAAAGTCAAACTCCAAATTGCCCAATGTAATGCTAAGCAGGCAGAAGAGAAGTCGCGCTGCGGTAAGAAAGACGAGGGCCGGGTCGGAGCGGGCGGAGCGTCCGATGCAGTCGTCAAAACGTTTAAGGGACACTCCAAGTCTACCGGGAAGACAGACGCGGACGGCGATGACTTCGGCGACATCGAGGTCGAGCCGGCGGTCCAGACAGGCAAGGGGCACCCCAAGCACACCAGGAAAACGGATGACGACGACGGTTTACCCGAAACCTTGAATGAGCGGCAGAGTGGTGAAAATCCGGAAGAAGACCGCGAGGAGAACGCATACGGCGATAACCGCGGCGGCCGCGTGGTGAAG
The DNA here is from genome assembly GCA_037355805.1 of Ixodes ricinus. Classification (NCBI taxonomy): domain Eukaryota; kingdom Metazoa; phylum Arthropoda; class Arachnida; order Ixodida; family Ixodidae; genus Ixodes; species Ixodes ricinus. The sequence continues at coordinate 54,082 of JAZHYW010015286.1, forward strand.
CACGTTCAGAGGAGAGCTAGCGCCGACGAGGCAGATGCACCCGCCGGTGATTGGGTGACGCAAGGAGGCGAGAGCGGAAGCGATGGTGACGGCGGCGACGAGGGGACGAATTTGGTTGGCGACCTCGAGCGCAGGGATCCAGCATCCAGGCTACCCCGGCGCACCGGTCACCGCAGCACTGGGGAGGCAAGGGCCGTCCCAGGCTGGAAAGAAGCAGCTGCGCAAGGGGCGCATCGACAAGTCGGAGTCGGCGGTTGAGAGGTACTTCGGGTCCAACCCTGCATCGGCTCCGGGCTACGACGCGGACGACCACGGCGAGAACGTGGACGACGGCGAGAGGACACCGAGACGGAAGCTCCGACGGCGTAGAGGCACCGACTTCGGGACCGGGGCCGTGTCGTCGCC